>JAJOZX010003278.1:450000-536429 GCA_023014485.1 Bathynomus jamesi
CACTGTCTGTTTGCTTGTAGCGAACCATTTCCCTGTAAAAGTCGAGATCATTTACAGGGGCATCAACTGCGTTTGTGCACGAAAGCCAATACTTTCCATAGAAAAGTGTCGTAAAGATACATATCCTTTCAAGCTTATAAATAGTCAGTGAGTCAAACCCAACTTGATTGCAGAAAGCATACATTTTATGTATATAAAGTATAGCTGCCATCCATCTTGCGTGATGAAATGCCTTCCCTATAGTCATCTCGGGGAAGACTCCTTTTATTGTTAAGGACATCTTTCATATATTTGATGTTTTCCTCTTTTAAATTCCGCAGATATCGATCTTTTATTTCAAGATGCTTATGAGGTTGTTTGGTGTCAATATTCTTCCAATCGTTTTCTTTGAATTTCTTGAAATCTTCATTTACTGGAGAAATCGTCTTACCAAATATTGTCAAATAGACAGCCGATAAAATTCTCTCAGCCATGTGATGACGGCAGGCCATCCAAAACAATTTTTTCCCGAGTAGGTCTTCTACTTTTATGCAAGCTCCTTTTACCCAGCCAGAATTGGAAGCAGTGGTATCAAAAACCATGCCATATACATTATTCTCCAATTTCCAGCTAAACATAGACTCTACAACTGCTGATGCTTGTGTCAGTCCTGTTGTATTTTCGATTTTCGGCACGGAGAGTAACTTTTCTACATCCCTACCTCCAGTAACAAGAATCGCCAATCTCTCTTCTTTCTCATTTGATAGATCACCAATCATTTTGCTGTCCCAGTAAATTAAAACATATTCAGGAGCAATAAATTCCTCTCTGATGGAGTCTGCCTTTCTTTTCCTTGTTGTTTTAGCTGCTCGACCTGCCGTACTTTTTGAAATACTCATTTCTGCAATATTTTTCCCACACTTTGTTGCAACTACTGAAGCAAAGCCACTGCGTTGTCGTAATGAAAGGGTTAGGCGATCTGCTGTATTTGATATTAGGTTTGACTTAAGCACGTTTACAGCCTTCTTTGATGGACCTGGCTTGGGAGAGAAGTCTTCATCTGCCGCGTCATCTCCTGAATCACTGTCAAATGTATCTTCGCGCTCTTCACCCTTACCTTTTTTTCCTAAAGATTGGCGTTGTTCTTCTTTCATTGTTCGATTTTTCTCTTCACGAATCCTGGCCTGTTTTCTGAACACCTTTGCAACGCATCCTTTGTCAATTGGACCCAAACAGTATTTCCTCTCACCTAGATGATCTTCTAAAAATGCGATATCTTGTCTTCTGATCTGTAGATTTCATTGAATCCTTTCGAATTTCTTCAACAGCATTTTGAGTCGAAATGTCGAATAATTTATTCATATGATCCAAGAAATTTTGCTTTTCGCACTCATATTTTTTTCTATTTCTATGTTTAATCAAGTTATCATGTTTATTTATTAAATCAAGTATCATCATTCTTGGTGATTTATATTTAGCGATGTCTT
This sequence comes from Bathynomus jamesi, assembly GCA_023014485.1. Classification (NCBI taxonomy): domain Eukaryota; kingdom Metazoa; phylum Arthropoda; class Malacostraca; order Isopoda; family Cirolanidae; genus Bathynomus; species Bathynomus jamesi. The sequence goes on from JAJOZX010003278.1 coordinate 451,467, forward strand.
TCGAGGGAATGCCTGCCTTATTCCAAATACATCTAACTTTTCGTAAAACAATTTTTATATTTTCCTCTTTTGAGACATTTCTCTGATTGATTTGTTGTCTTCTCAGAAAGAAAAAATATCTTGTCGATATCACCATTTGTTGGAAGCATGCAGCCTTCTTCAGAATGTATATCATCTTTGAGTTTACCTAATATTGAATCATAAGTTGTTATATCTTTTCTGAGCACTGGCTTACTACTAGCCATATCTAAAGTACTGTTGTGAGCCTACAAACACACAGCACTTCTATAGGACAACAAGTGACAACACAAACACTGTGTGTTGAGCAGAAACGCCACGAAAGGGCAGTATCATAACAGTACTATGCTATCTCCGCAAATTTTTTTTCATAAAACTGAAAAATATAAATTTAATATATATTACCTAAATTATTAACAATACTGCATAAAACTACATAAATAAAAATATATAATAAATAATAATTTATTGGAAATATAGAGTAAATAATCATAGGGAACCTACCTAAAAATATTTACCCTTAATTTCGACCAACTATAATGAAAGAATATTAATTATAAGTACATATTCATTTATTAAACACTTTTGATGGATCTTAATGTTAGGTGCATGAATGTAGCTATCATTTTGTACCAAATATGTAGGTGTTGTATAAATAATTGGCTCCTCAGTGTCAAATGTACTCCCCAAAATGCCAATTTTTGCATTCCGAGAGCGCAAAATATTTCGAGGGGGGTGGGGGGAACCCCTAAAATTCAGAAAAAGATTTTATTTTGATATGGTTGTATTCAGTGGACCATTTCTAACAAGAAAAAACGTATGGACATTGACATTTTTAAAAAAAATAAAAAATGGGACACCCTAATGTATATATATATATATATATATATATATATATATGTATATATATCGTTTCATTCAGTGCAAGTGTTATAATTTATAAAAAGCCGTAATAAAACGAAGTGAAAGGATATCTGCCCAGGGGTCGAGAGCCGGTGCTCGCAGATGATACGTAGCACATCCAACTAATCTTACTTTTGAGCCCTGTTAGGATATTTGCTTTGTGGTTATTTTTTGCCCCGGGCGCCCTAATCGGCATTTTCTCTTATTGTAACTCTTCTTCCCATATATATATATATATATAATTATATATATATATATTTGTGTGTGTGTGTGTGTGTGTATATATGTGTATTTTGGTGTAAAACAATAGATTCTTAATTATTGTCCATTCTGTGTCGCCTTCGTCATTATTTCGGCATATATATGGTGTGGTTGTAATAATACATTTCTACTCACATTTTATCGTAAATGTTTCATTAGCAGTTATCCTCAATTATAGCCTAGTTTGCATTAGTATTGAGCTAGGATTTCTGAATATAAATCGATTTAAATAAAATGGACTTTAATTAAAAAAGATTCTGTATGGACTAATCATGTTAATTTCTCCTTAAAGGACCGATGCGGAACTTGATCCTGTTATAGCTACTTTTCGCGACAGCTTTGATGAAAGGCAAATAAACGACGGTGATTTGGAGGCTTTACCGCGTAGCCAACCCAGTGACCTGAATAGCCAAGTCGACGTATTGGCTCACATCTGGTCCAACGAATGCCAGGTCATCGAGGAACTAATGTAAGTTTTTTTGTGTGTGTTAAGAACAAAACACTATTTTCATTCAATTTATTACATGGTAGAAAGCATGTTTTAGTACAATTCGGCTTACAGAACTAGCGTCCATTGAATAAGACTAACATTAATGGAGATATTTTACAGTTACAATTATATACACACACGTAAAACTTTACACAATACAGCGAGTGCGCACAAATGGGAACCTTTTTTTATCTGTCTGCACACCAATTCATCATTCATCTCAGTGTCGCACAAATCGAATAATTTTTAAAAATTTATAAATCCCCTCCCACGTGATATGTGCAGGAGAAATGAAAGACAGTACATGCCACAAGTATTACTAAAATATCCTTGGAAACGGTAAGGATTCCAGACAATTTCAGAGACATGTAGCTGTTTGATAAATTGTACAACCACAGAGTCACTCCAGGGCTGAATGCCAAGTGAATCAAAATAACATTCTTTCCCTATTTTTAAAATAGATTGTAAACCAATGAATCCCCTCACCCCCCACAATGTCCGTATTGACGATAAGACTACACCAATCTCTTAGTTGGCAATTTCAATGTTTCATTCTTCGCAAACACACCGATAAATTTGGAGCGTGTGACTCGGTCACTTTTCATTACTCTCTGGAGTGTATTCGCGTCTATTTTAAAAGTCTGTGACAACGTTCCTGAAGCGGTCGAGCTCTATTAGAGCTTGTGATTCGAGGTGTACTAGTACACTAATAGGCGCGTCCATAGGGTCGGCGAATTCCCTTCTGACTGAGCTGTTCCCACTTTGTTGTGGAAATAAGTGTGTATTTACACTAGCAGATAAGTCGGGGGTAGTATCAAATGGATAAAGGTTAAATTAATCGACAAATTCTTTCTGCGTTACGCCAATCCCAAGCTCGTCACAGCCACCGGCAATATGGACCAGATTACTATAAGCTCTCGCGCAGAACGAGAACACAGCGTCTGATGAGTAGTCTGTAACCATAGTCACACCCAATGCAACGCCATTTACGTATAGTTATAAAGGGTGATCCAAAGAAATGGGACCCAAAAGAAACCCCTGTAACTCTTAAAGTATAAGTCCTTTTATAAAATTATACGCATCATTCGAAAGAGGATAGTTACAAGTTTGTATAGGATTGTATAGGTTTTGACAATACAAGACAAGAAAAGATACAAAACAAAATAAAAGTGTTAGTTAAAACTAACCCTTCAAGATGACTGCATGGACTGTGGAACAGCTGCGTTTCATAACTGAGCAATATTATGAGCATGGAAGAAGTGTAGTTTCAGCTCAAAGATCTTTCAAGACAAATTTTCAGATGTCAAAATCACCTTCTAAGAGCTGAAACTACACTTCTTCCATGCTCATAATATTGCTCAGTTATGAAACGCAGCTGTTCCACAGTCCATGCAGTCATCTTGAAGGGTTAGTTTTAACTAACACTTTTATTTTGTTTTGTATCTTATCTTGTCTTGTATTGTCAAAACCTATACAATCCTGGACAAACTTGTAACTATCCTCTTTCGAATGATGCGTATGATTTTATAAAAGGACTTATACTTTAAGAGTTACAGGGGTTTCTTTTGGGTCCCATTTCTCTGGATCACCCTTTATTTTTAAGGCCGAAATTCTCGAATTTAAAGGCGTTCTTTTTATATTTTCCATTCGTCGAAGCGTGATCCTGCATTCCAATTAATATCCTTTTAGGTAGAACTCCCAAGGCCAGTTTTCTAGCTGCTTCGAGGCCAACCCGGCAGGCACCGTGTATAGTTTGATCTGTACTCTGTTAATTGGGTATTTTACTGTCGCGTGTATTAAATTTTTTTCACTTTCTACATATTTCGTGGAACTTAATTTCACTCGCCGTACGCGCAGATATGTTTCCATGAGGTGAATCACAACGGGCTTTGCGCCCTCTTCTTGATCATGTCCCAGATTTATGCAGATCTCAGAATTCGTGCGGATGAGTTTTAACTTCACATCCACCCCATTCATATGAAGTTTCTCCTGGAACGTGAAGTCTTTATGCAGATGTCCAAAACACTCGTATATCTTCTTTTCAGAAATTTTAAATTTATCCTTTATGCTACGTTCGTCTTTAGTCTGGTAATAGCCCTCGGCAGTTAAAAAGGTATCCTTCGCTTCTTTTGAAAAGTTGAGGACATTTTCCAGACAGGCCCGTAGGTGATAATAACCCGTTCCTGCCAAGATATTAACCTGATTTAAATAAACCTCACACTGGCTGAATATGGAGTGTAGAAAGTTGGTTTCAGGGTATGCAGAGTAACTATCATCGCAGTCCGTTTCATTGCACATGTACGCAGTTTAGCGTACATGTGCATCCAGTTTGGATAAAAAATGTATGGGCCTGAGCTGGGTATCACGAATTCTATAGGGGCACTCGGTGAACTAATTGTGTTTAATGGGTTAATTGTAACAAAGTCGCTATGCTCAATAGAAATCTGTGTAGGGGACATATCAAAAAGGGACAGTTCCGATTTACAACATTGTGAGCTACACGGATGGATGAAGCGCGCCATGACGAGTCATAAATAGTGCCACCTCTCTCGACAAGTCGTAATTAGCCGGTGACTTGTGAGAGCAGTGTCCTCAGCTTATATCAGTTAAAAAAATGATCAGCCATAGGCTTCATTCGCTTAGAACACTTCTTTTTTATTTCCTTTTACGTTTAGTGCCACGTGTTGGTAACCCCTTCTTCCGGACAGCCCTCTTCTTCTCTCCGCCACCACGCATTTTTCTTTTTGCATCTTTGATAATTTCGTCCCGTGTACGTTTTAAATGTTTTATAGAGCTTCTTTAGGCTTAGATCCTCCCATTATATCTTCTACCGCGTTAAAACTTGATTGTAACGCCTTCCTTCCGACGTATCTAGCCCCCCCTCTTCAACAATGGGACAGCCGTGCGTAGTATGGTTGAAAAAAATGAATCTAAGCCCACCCCCACGCTGATATCTCACCACTCGATAGACTGTGAAAGGCCTTTTGGCCATTATAACTGAATGCGACGAAAGTGTAGCTTCACTGTTAAGCTCCCATCACCGAATGGGAAATTTTTTCCCTCAATCGTTCTTATATATATTGAGATATTGGTTAATAGATTAGTCGCAACATTCACATAATGGGGCTTGTCATATGTAATGCTCAAACTCTTCCCTCTATGGTTGGGAATGTGTACAATGCGTAGCAGGCGCGTCTAGGTGTCCCCAACAAGTTGATGCTCCACTATATTGCTGTAAATATAGCACATGTCTGGGGATGGGTAGCTTCACTCGATTTCTCCAACTTCAACTGATACATTAAGCTGGACAAGTCATGTGCCTCGTGAAAGGTATCTCTTTAGAAGGCTGCACTATATCGACCCTTAGCCACAATTGTGAACAGCTCTTTGTCTTTAATATTTCTACTAAGCGTTGATTTTAATTTCAATGTGCGTGCAGGCGTGTCTATGTTTACGACTTCAAAAAGTAAGTCGTTTGTCAGGTACGACTTTTCAAGACTTTTGTTTAACCCCGTCACAATGTCCGTGGCTGTCATAATGACCGATTCCTAGTGTTACATTTGTAGTATAGTACTGTACCTCACCGAACAGGACTGATCGCATAGTGTTGTCTAAGGTTATGCCTAATTTTTCACACTCATCGACTCTTCTAAGGATCAAAAATATGATCTGTTCATTTTCAAGAGTTAAAAATTTGGTGGCTAGCTGGAATTCACAAACACCAACTTCGTGCGAATCACGTTCCAACTCAATGGGTCCATGGAGTTCTGTTACAAATTTGGCCAGGGTGTTGTTAGGATGAACAGAGAGAGAAGAAGAGGACGGGAGTGTGACACAGAAGTAGTTAGGCGCCATGTTTCATACTCTTTAAGCTTCATTATTGCAGCAGCTTTTATATAGGTGTCGAAGCTTTCTGGGTACCCTAGCCATTTCACCAGGTACATTTTCCTCTTTCCTAAACCTTTGCTATCAAAAGTTTTTTCAATTTTAAAGACATTTTTTTCTAAATTAAAAGCCAGTTTCTGCAACTCCTCGCGGTAAAAGCCTCCTGCGATTTCCTCCCCATTCAAATCTTCAACGTAATACATCATTATCTCGCCTTTAGGTTTCATAGCACTAACTTTAAAAATCTCGCGTGTCACGGAGATTGTGGTGGCGGTGTTCAATCTCTTCTCACATCAAGCTCTGAGCGCGTACCTCTTTCAAGAACTTCGTTAGGTGTTGTACCAATCGTACGGTGGTGTGAACGGTTGTATGACAAGGCCAACGATCCCAGAATGTTTATATATCTGTACGTGTTTTTATGTGTAAAATAGCGATGCGTGCGTTCTTTTCTGGTGCGTTGAACTCTTTCAGCTAAAGACGCCTTATGTATAGAATTGCTAGTGTAGTAACTGATATTAAACTCTGTCAGCATGTTCTGAAAAGCGCGGCCTATTAATTCTTTCCCCATATCCGTACAAAAATAGCCAGGAACCCTGTTTTCTTTCAACATCAGCGTTTTGGTAGGTTTAGCAAGTGTTTCAGGCGATTTATTTTTCAGAGGAATTAGCCACAGATGTCTCGAGAATACATCTATTATGAATAGGATGTAGCGGTAGCCATCATTATACACTGAGTGTCTTTGCATGTCTGTTAAATCCGCTTGCCAAATAGAGTCAATCGAAGCCGATGTTGTCTTGGCCGTTTTAAACCTTTTTCTCACTAGCTTATGAAGTGTATAAACATCCTGTTCCCGCAAAAACCTCTCAACATCTTTTTGCCCTACTCCATTATTGTAAACACCTCTGTACAGTCTATTAATACCGCCATAGGAGGCGGGGTTAGAAATGTCATAATAGCGTTTTCTTAATATGTAGCCATTTGCGTATTTTAGAGACACGTGGATAAGGTTGGCCATTTGGTCTCTTCTTTCTCGTCTTCAGAGATGCTACTGTTGGGGGTGATGGCGTACTCAGTTGTGACACATACGAGACTTGATCCAAGTCTTTTAACCTATTCAGATTTCCTATCAATGTTTTGGGGACATTATTTGTTGTAGTCTTGCTTTAATATACTTCCATCCTGTTGGTGAGGGTCTGTCCCACTTTCTCACCAGATCATGGACAATGTCGACGATATTGGATCCCTGTACCCTTGTTCCTTCAACAATGACCTAGTCTGTATCGGTCCACTGTATGATAGAGGTCCTCACTCAACAGATTCTAAAGACTTGTGCCTTTATTCCTCAATGTATATGGGAGACTGCTTTTTAATACATGCTCGATGTGTTGCTTTCCGTTATTCTTTAGTTGGTCATCTCTAACGTCGGCCACAGGCCCTATGTTGACATGCTCATCGTTGCACGCGTTGTGCCTGATAACCACGGGGAGCTCTGTCGGATTCTTATAATTTTCGTACTCATGAAGAAATTTCTGCAGAGCCTCTTGGTACAAGATCCTTTCCTCATCAGGTGACTTTTCACTCTTTAATAGGGTTAACAATTCGCTTTCTATTCTTTTTTACAGGGTTCTAGAACCATGTCTGGATTCTTTGAACTTTGCAGTGAAGCATACACCTCGTGTGGAATCTCTACCACTTTCTTCATTATATTAATCTGGTCAGTAAAGGTCTCAAAACTGAAAATAAGATGGGTAGGAATGATCCCCCTTTTTGTACAATAATTCGCCTTTTCTTCCCCACAGTTTGACTTTTACGAGCGAGCGCACGTATTATGTTCTAACGACGTAGGCGAGCCTTCTCAGGGGGTTTCACTGGCACATTACATTTTATAACATTAAGACAGATTTCACAGATGCATTTTAAAAAGTCGGAGTCGATATTTTTAACAAACATCTGCTACACTGCCCGGGGCAATCGTTGATAGATTTTTGTTAATTCCCGATATTTCTTCAGCCTATTTGTCATTCTGGAATATACAACGTTTCAGGCTCGTTTGGGAATATATTCGTTCTTAGAAGTACCCTAAACGTGTTTCGCGGGTGAAGGTCACAAAGCAAATATCGGTAACACTGACTTGTGGCTTCTTTATAAACCTTCAAAACTCCTTACGCTGATTCGGGAACATTTGATTGGCTAATACCCAAATTTGTGACACATCTCTACGTTGCGCGAATAAGACTAGATATTGTGTATTTAACGACACATAGTGCATGTATCTATTTTTGAAATATAGATTCTGATTGGTGAAGAATACGCTTATGTTATGATGGTGGGAGAACACTGTAAATGTCTCGGCAAACGTTTTATCCATTTCCAGCATGAGAACGTCAATTACAATGACTATGCTCATTTCCCTTTAACAAATGAACGTCATATATACCTTTGTGGAACAAAATATCATCTTGGAACTCGTTGAACACTGATTGATACGTCGAATAGCACCATATTACTTTATGCACAAATTTTGAGAACATCTCCCCCTTATCTTTAATGATTTTAAGCATAAACATAGTTTTACAACATCCTGTAGGGCCAGATATAATACATGTGGAGGGGTTTGTGAACCTGAATTTTTCTACAAGTTCCATCTCTAACACGTCACACCCCTAAGTGGGTCATTTACAAAATATAACAAAATTTAAGTGCTGCTCCTTATATTCTTGTTTTTCTTCTTCCACAGAACCGTGAATGACGATGAGGTACAGCCCCCATCATCGATATTACAGATGGCCCCGATGACCGTGTAGCTACAGACTCCATCCCCGCTGACGAACCCTTACCACCGATACCTGTAGCACGCTCCAATTCAAAGCGGAAGCATGATGAAGAACCCTCCACGTCAGGTATAAAGCGCGCCAGGATTGCGCCGGTTGTTAGACCCCCAGTAATAGAGCCCCAACCTTCTACGTCTTACGACACAACCCCCACAATAGTGCCTTCTTCAAATATACCCCCTTATTCCTGTTCAATTCCGGGTACTTCCTCCACACCAGCAGCAGCTTCTTGTGCTGTGGAGGAAGGTATAATATTCGAGTTGGTGCGCACTGCTACCTCCACCCCTGCCCTGACTAGAAATCAGTACGTGGTCAGGGTTGACCCTGGATCTCTGTATAACAACGGTGTTAGACTGCGATGCGTAGTTGAACGTATTGTGGAGTTTGCCCTTCAGAACCGCGACGAACGTGAAGTCCGGACGAGGTTGTCCTTCAGGTTCGGTTCAGATGACGGGGATGTAGATGATTTTTGGGTAGTAATACCGTTCAGACGCTTGGCAGCTGTAGACATAGAATATATCTTGGGCCGTATAATGCAGGCCTCTCAAAGTAGTACAGCCTTCAATATGGACAACTTCATGGTAGATATTGACAGAGTATTCCGGGTTGCGGGTCATAGTGCCACACCTTATACTCTTAATTTCAATTCTCCGGTTATTTACAGAAAGCATTTAAACGTCGATCGTGGTTGCGGCTTTATAGCAATAGTCTTAGCTCATATGTTCACTGTGCTAAATACAATCGCGTATAATATCTGGCTGCCTACGGTTGTGCAGCGTGCCCGTAAACTGGCTTCAGATTGTAAGCTTGAGTTTGAGTGTAATATGGGTCCTGAAGAGCTGAGAAGGGTAGAGCAGGAAATGAATGTTCGTATAGTTGTATTTGGAATGGATGATCGTCGTAGGACTGTGTATGTTTTTAAAAGCTGTGTGAGAGATCGTACAAGACCTCTACTTATTTTAGGATTGTCAGGAACATCGTATCTCCCCATCCGTAATATAAGGACTCTCTACGCTAGTTATGATAAAAGTCGAAAATATGGAAGGCATCATGATTTGTGTAAGGGATGTCTCGAGTTTGCGATGATATAGTGAAACATTGTAAGGAGTGCTACATGGTATGTGAGCAGTGTAAAAGCCCCAAATGTGAAAGTCGTGTAGTTGAAACTGAGAAGAGGGAATGTAATGTGTGTAGACGTACATTTTTCAATAATAAATGCTTTGAGCTCCATAAATCAATTGGCACTTGCAGGAAAATGAGAATCTGTGAATGTGGCATGTTTCATATGATGGATAATTGGGTAAGTTTGTGCATAAATGCGATGAAATTCACTGTTCTACATGTCATGAAAAATAAGGCGGATGGAGTGAAGCATGTATGTTATATGAAAGATGCTAAGCCTAAAAATAGCCCTTGTATAACCGTGTACTACGATATAGAAACTACACGAACGCTGAAACCAAAGAGGTTATTCCACATTTACTCGTAAGTCAGACTATCTGTGAGTGCATGGATGTCGAGTGTGATGAGTGTCACAAATGTGGTAAACGGACAAACGTTTTTAAAACGATTGCACACGACAGCCCTGTGAAACTCTTTGTATCCTATATTGTCAAGTTAGCGGACAAGTTAAAAAAATGACTGTGTATATTCTTGCCCATAACGGGCAAAATTTGACACACAGTTCCTTTATAAGGAGTTGCTTGAACACGAGTCATCGAGATATTTACAGGCGACCCTTGAAAAGAGGCAACAAACTAATACAAATGCAGATAAGAGGTAATGTTCAGTTTAAAGACACTTTTTCACACCTTGTAAATTAGCCAAGCTACCCAAGGTCATGGGTAGCCGCTGAAGTTTCAAAAGGGTATTTCCCTTACACTTCCTCACTAACGAAACTTTAAATTACGTAGGACTACCTCCACCCAAACATTACTTTAACTACACCAACATGAGTGATAGTGAGCGTGAAGATTTTGACCGCTACTACAACAGTTTTAATGAAACTAGTCCATACAATATAGCTGATGAATGTGAGCGTTATTGCGTGAATGATGTGCGCGTGCTTAGAGTATGTTTCCAGGCCTTTAGAAGGATGTACATAGCCCGTTTCAAATGCGATCCGCTGCAAGTCGCAACCACGATCGCCTCATTATGTTTTACGGTGTTCAAGAATAACTTCATGCCTAAAGACACCTTAGCCGTCATTCACAGAAACAATCCCCGCAGTTATGGGCACAAGGCTATTTACTGGCTCATACACCTACAGCAACAGACCGGGTATACATAAAACACGCCCGCAACACGGGGAAGTACCCATTAAGGTCAATGGTCGTGTTTTTTGGGTTGATGGTCTAAGTGAGGATCCAACCACTGGTGAGAAGACTGTGTACTCCTTTAACGGCTGCTGGTGGCATGGATGCCCGCGCCTGAGTGTGCCGTCACAGGGACCTCCATGGAAGATCCCCCCGACAGCCTCGCATGGACCCGTAACCGCGATCAACTTATAGGCTCCCAGTTCACTCACAAGATCGTGTGGGAGCATGAGTATGATGCACGGATGGAAACAGATGGCCAGTACCGTGAAGAAATAAGGGCCATCAAACGTTCAATGGTGTTGGACCCTCAAATGCGGCGATAGCTTGTTTGGAGGGCGTACAAACCATTCAAGCTATACTTTCCACCTACGGAGGGCGTGAAACTCCATTACTACGACTTCTGTTCTTTATATCCCTTCGTGATGAAGAACAATCCGTACCCCTAAGGTGCGCCTGAAAAACTGGTGGGCCCCGCCATGCCAACCATCGAGGAGTTCTCAGCTAACTTGAGTGAGCGCTACTTTGGACTCTCTTTCATAGACGTGCTCCCCCCTCGCGATTTACGGATGCCGATCTTACCTGTCGTTATAGATCACAAGCTCATGTTTCCCCTGTGCGTGAAGTGAGCAGAGGAGAACAACGGGGATTGTAATCATAAAACTAATCAGCGTAAGATCAGAGATGTATATACAAACCCTGATCTGGAACTAGCCGTTCGCCATGGGTACAGAATATTGAAGATACATGAGGTGTGGAGGTTTCAGAAAGTACCCAACCTTTTCACACCACGAGGAGTTGATACCGAAGATGAAAAAACGGCTTATATTCAGCGTTACCGTGCCCGTGAAGGTATACAGCTCGACCGTCCCCAAATTGTTAAGAATCCTGGCAAGCGCTTTAGTGCATAGTTGTGTCTAAACAGTCTTTGGGGAAAATTTACACAGAAAACAGGCGAGGGGAACGTTCATTTGGCACAAAGCTATAGTGAAGTCTGGGATTATGCCAACGCCCCCGATAAAGAGGTTATGGAGATCGTGAATGTAGGTAATACGTACATAATAAAATATGATACAACATTACCGAATTGGCCACAGACACATCGTGTGTTACAAACATACTTGTAGTCAGCTTCACAACGGCCTACGCACGCATCAACCTTTGGGATCTATTGCATTCTCTTAGGCGGAGGGTTCTGTACGCCGACACAGATAGTGTGATATTCGCATCGAGGGAGTGTGAATACATGCCTGCTCTTGGTGAATTCCTCGGAGAGTTGACTGATGAGATCAAGGATGAGTATGGAGACATCGCATACGCTGACTCCTTTGTATCAGTAGGGCCAAAAACGTATGGAGTACGGGTGAGGGTGGGGGAGGATATGAAATATATCGTGTATGCTAAGGGTATCACGCTCATCCAGGCGAATCGGCGGGTCGTTAACTTTGAATCGTTGAAGGATCTAGTGTGCTTGGAAGATGAGGGCGACTAGCCATCCTCAACTGACTGTGGGGACCCACAATTTTCTGGCGCAGAAGCTGCGGGGCGTGAAGAAACTTAGGGGTACGAAGGTATGCCGTAACACCTATAGGAAACGTTACCAGGTGCCTGGTACCTCTGATACCGTACCCGTTGGATACCATAATCCTTGATTGTTATATATATATATATATGTCTATTTACTTGTTAACGATATGTTTATTTTATTTATTACACGTATTTGTGAATATATACCTTGAATAGTTCGATGGTATGTTTATTAAATAAATCGCGTTTCAATTAGCGTTTCACTTTCTCTTTTGTGTGTGTGCGCGCGTATGTACAAGAGGTAGTTCTAACTCTGCCCCCTGTATGATCGATCAATGGTCACGTGATTCCTGCTATACCTGGGCATATCTCTACCCTGCGTGCTCAGTTGACCGTTGCAAGCCCTGGATCTCAGACGTGTATTTGACGAAATCCCACGTAGAAGAAAATAGTAATGGCTGCCTTTAATATTGCATGCTCGACGTTTACGAAGTGGTATTCGGAAAAATGTGAAATTGTGGTGAACACTCAAAGACTCCCTATCCCTCCCTCCTTTGATACTTTTATGCTACATTGAACCGTGCGCAGCTTGAGGAACAAGAGATACAAATACTCTACGGCTATTCTGGCGAGAGCATTGTAGGATTTCGTGGTACAAAGGATGTATTGAACTATGTTGTAGGACTAGACTTTATAAAAGCTTACATATACTGTGAAGTGGAAGAAACAACACGTGCAGAAGAGAAGCAACGGTTATGATTAGTGAGTCTTGTTGATGAGTGGTATGACAAGCGGTATTATGTCATGTTGTATCATACCGAGTACTCGTACCTTGCGGCTAAGAATGTAAATCTTGTCATAATGGAGAATCTGAAGTATTTTTACAACTACATTAATATGTATATTATGACGAAGTTTGTAGTGAGGTTGTGGCTAATGGCCTGCGTGAGTTTTTAATAAAATTTAGATACGAGTATTGTCTTCTAAGCAAAAAGGAAAAATATGGGCATTTGTTTCTCTCAAATAGTGCGCCGGAGTGTGAATAAAATGTGTTTAGTTTGTGAAAATCCCCCTGAACGAAAATGTTTGGTACGCATTCTGGGGAGTGGGAGTGATAAAATATTAAAACGGGTATTACTTCATGTATTGCAGATGGAAAATTTCTCAAAACACCTACCCAGTATAATGGGATACAAGTATTCACATGAATCTTTCACGTTGGAACAATACCATACACGATTCATCAGTTTATGGTGTGTCTCACTCCTTCACACCACCCGTCGAGCCGATCTGCCGACCTGTGGCTCATAGTCATCTCAGAGTTTGAACCGACTGGACGTGCACTCCTCACAATAGAATACGATGGAGCTTCCTTTGACCATCATTCTCAATGCCGTGTACGATGTGTCCGTGACGAAGTCATTGCGCGTGTTCAGGCGTAAAACCGGTGCCATTAACTATGTACTGGAAACGACTTGTAGACAAACAAACTCTGGTAAATGGAATGTTGTTTATTTAAGTGTTGAGGAGATGAATAGTCTTCATGATAGTTGAGAAGTGGAGTGAGGATCGTTATAAAATATCTGCAGGTATAGGTACAAGAAGAGAACAGATTAGTGATACCCCCTCATATGCCATTGTTTGTTCGTTGTGTATAAATAACGATCAACCCTGCATTAATATACGATTGATGTGGAAGAATGCAGCTGATAATAACGTTCTTGTTCCTTCGCGAAACTGATTCATTCTCGACAGAATGTTTGAAATCGTCGGGTTCCGCAAGTTGAAGCCTATATTAGACGCACGTGTTATGGATATGCTTTATTTTGATACGGTTCTTGAATACGCATACACCGCTCTGCTCGACGGGTTTACCGAGTGTAGGACTGAACAAGACGAGAATGGTCTAGAGTTGGATGCTTATTTAAAAGGATTAGACTCTTCGAAATATCATGAACTTTGGTACAAAGGACTTGACCGGTACAGGGCTGAGCTCACCTACACCGTTCACCCTGAAGAACTATTTCTCTATATAATGAACAGCTGTCGTTACGACTTGGAAGATTATTTCAACTGCCGCTATGCATTGTGAAGAAGAGTTGACGATTGAAAAGCTCGGATCGGTAAGAATAAACCCTCAATTGGAAAGGAGTGTTTATGAACTTGAATTTAATAATGATGTGGCTAACGATGACCTCTTTGGACGTGCTTTTGATTGTATTCTGTCCGTGTTTAAAGATAACTTGTCAACCAAATGTAAAGTGAGCACAAATATAGTATTGAACGAAATGAAGGCCCTTTACATCGAGTATAGGCATCCCTATACTTGAGCGGTAAAATAATGTTAAATCGTATTTATTGCATACTGCAAATCAACAATGATGTAACTGTCGATTCGATCACGTGCAAGTTTATTGTTTTAGTTAAGCGCAGTAGAACATAAAGTGTATGTATTTTGAGGGTTTTGCAGAATATTTATTTTCTATATATTTAATTATTTAATATAAATGTGTATATATAGATTTCTCCTGTAATATTAGTTTGATGATTATATTCCACCGTTTAAAACTGCATATTTCTTATATTATTATTTTTTTATTTTATTTTTTTATTATATATATTTTCTTCGATTAAAGTGTGTATTTCTTGTACTGTTATTATTTTTTGATTGTCTATATATAGTCTTCGTTCAACTTATGTATTTCTTATGCTATTTTTATTTTTTATTGCATATATTCCTCGTTTAAGCTGTGTATAGATTGAACTAATTTGACTGTGTATTCATTTTCTATATTCATTTCCATTAATTCGTCTAAATAAACAGAATGATATAATGGTGTTTTATTTAATTCTTTTGGTTGTGTATATATACTATATTATTTAATTAAATAAATATATATATGTATACCAAATGGCAGGTTATGCCTTCTAAACCGACTGGCTGCTTAAGACTTCTACACCAACTGTCAAGAATATATCCTTTAATTAAATAAATAGAGCAATCTGGCAATTCGAAAATAATAATGTGCACCTGAACAAGCCATTTACGCCTTCTAAGCCAGATTGAGCCTTCTAAGCCAACTGACGGATTAAGCCAACTGGCTAATTAGGACCTTCTAATCCAAGTGCAAAGACCAAGAGCTTTATTATGCGTCTGGCGGAGCCAGGCGAAGGATGGTCTCTCTCTCTCTCTCTCTCCTATCTCTCTTAGGTTAGGTTGATTCTCCCAGCTTGTGGTAGCTCGGGGGAAAATCCACCTTGCTTCTTTTTTTTCTTTTTTTGGCACCATGGGTGGTCGGGATAGCAACAAAGTGGGTCTTGCAACAAAGGGGGATGGGTTCTGCAACAAGGGGAGGGAAGGGTTCTTGCAATATTTATCAACAATTGCAACATTGCAATTGTTCATGAATTCTCCCATTTTGCGCCCATACTACTCATGTTACTGGTACAGTACTCCATCTTTGGCATCATTCACGGTTCTGGAGAAGAAGAAAAACAAGTTTGTAGAATATAAGGAGCAACACTTAAAATTTTATTATATTTTGTAAATATTCCACTTATGAGTAATTGAGTATGACGTGTTAGAGATGGATTCTGTAGAAAAATTCAGGCTCACGAGCCCTTCTACATGCATTATATCCGGTCCTACAGGCTGCGGTAAAACCGTGTTTATGCTTAAAATCATTAAGGATAAGGACGAACTGTTCTCAAATTTTGTGTCTAAAGTTATATGTTGTTATTCGACATACGAAGTCGTGTTCAACGAATACCAAGACAGTGTTCTGTTTCATAAAAGTGTTTACAATGTTAGCTCGATAAAGGGCGATGGGCATACGGCTACCTAAGTATTCTCCCACCATCTTAACATAAGTGTGTTCTTCATCAATCAAAACCTGTTTTTCAAGAATCGATACAAGCGTGATGTATCGATAAACTTGAAATATCTAGGCTTATTCGCAAAGCGTAGAGACGTAGCGCAAATTGGGGTATTGGCCAATCAAATGTTCCTGAATGAGCGAAAGGAGCTTTTCGAAGTTTATAAAGAAGCTACAAGTTAACGCTATGGATATTTGGTTTGTGATCTTCACCACGAAACACGTTTAGGGTGCTTCTAAGAACGAATATATTTCCGAACGAGCCTGAAACGATGTATATCCTAGAATGACGAAGAGGTTAAAAAAAATACCATGAATTAATAAAAATCTACCAACGACTACCGCGCACTCTACAGCGACTGTATGTTAAAAATATTGATCCAGGTTTTTAAAATGCATCTATGAAATCTGCCTTAACGTTATAAAATGCAATGTACCAATGAAGGCCACTCAGAAGTCGCGCTTATGTCGTTACAAGAACATAATACTTGCACTCGCTCGTAAAAAGCAAAGTGTGGGGAAAGAAAAGACGAATTATTGTTCAAAGAGGCGGATCCTTCCTTCCTATCTTATTTTCAGTTTTGAGGCCTTTATTGTTTAGTATAATATAATGAAGAAAGTGGTCGTGATTCCACACGAAGTGTATGCTTCGCTACAAAATACA
The DNA here is from genome assembly GCA_023014485.1 of Bathynomus jamesi. Taxonomy (NCBI): domain Eukaryota; kingdom Metazoa; phylum Arthropoda; class Malacostraca; order Isopoda; family Cirolanidae; genus Bathynomus; species Bathynomus jamesi. The sequence goes on from JAJOZX010003278.1 coordinate 468,236, forward strand.
AAGAATCAAGAATCAGTTCTAGAGACAGTAAAATAGGCTTAAAAGAATGGAGAATTAATTGGTGAATCTAATAAACAGCGAAAAGCCCCCTGACGAGAAAATAATTTTATACAAAGAAGCTCTACAGAAATTTCTTCAAGAGTTCGAAGATTATAAGAAACCGGCCGAGGTACCCATAGTTATCAGACAGAGCGCTGATGATGTTGAACGTAGCGGCACAAGGTCTGTGGCCGAGACTAGAGACGATCAACCAAAGAACAACAGGATGAGTCCGCAAAACCTCGAACATGTATTAAAAAATAATTTCCCTCATACATTGAGGAATAAAGGTATAAGTCTTTATAACCTATTGAGTGAGGATCCCACTATACAATGGTCCGATACTGGCGAGGTTGTTGTTGAAAGGCCAAAGGTACATGGTTCGAATACTAATGCTATCGTACATGATTTGGTGAGAAAGTGGGATAGACCATCACTAACAGGCTGGAAATATATTAAATCGAGAATACAGCAAATAAACAGTCCAAAAACGTTGATAGGCAACCAGAACAGATTAATAGATTTGGGGCGAGCAATGCATGTACCACAGCAGAGCACGCCTTCGCCTACGGTGGTAACATCTCTGAAGAGGAAGAAAAGGACAACCCGCACGTCTCTAAAATACGGAAATGGCTGATATATTAAGGAAGCACTATTAGGATATTTCTAATTCACCGTCCTACAGGGAAGTCAGTGGTGTTTATAATGAAGGAATAGAGAAAAAGGATGTTGAGAGGTTTTTGCGTGAGCAGGATGCTTATACACCTCATAAACCGGTGAGAAGAAGGTCTAAAACTGTCAAGACAGTAGCCACTTTGATTGATTCTATTTGGCAAGCTGACTTAACTGATAAGCAAAGGTATTCGGTGTATAATAACGGCTACCGTTACATACTATTTATAACAGATGTATTCTGTAGATACTTGTGGCTAATTCAGTTGAAAAATAAATCGCCTGAAACAGTCGCTAAAGGTACAAAAGCAATGATGTTAAAGGAAAACAGGATTCCCCGATATTTTTGTACAGATTTGGGCAAACAATTTATAGGCCGAGCTTTTCAGAACATGTTGGCAGAGTTTAATATCAGTTACTACACATCCAATTCTATGCATAAGGCATCTTTAGCCGAAAGAGTGCAGCGTACCAAAAAAAACGTATGCATCGTTATTTTACGTATAAAAGCATGTACAGATACATAGACATTGTGGAACAGTTTGCTTCATCCTACAACCACTCACGCCATCGTAAGAGTGGTACTTCCAATAACGAGCTTTTAAAAAGAGGCCCGCATACAGTGCTTAAGGCGAGAAAAGATAGTCGTAGAACGGGGGCACACACTGCGCGTTTTAAAATCAATGATTATGTGAGGCTGTCACGAGCGGGGAATAAATTCGCAAAGGGATCTGAGAAAGGATGGACTCAGGTGCCTTTTAAAGTTAGAGCCGTCAAGCCTAAAGAAAGCGGGGTTGTTATGTACAGTGTTGAGGATTTGAATGTTGAAGAAATTGGGGTGTCTTTTAAGGCGAGGATTTGCAGAAAATGACGTTTAATTTAGAAAATAAAGTACTTAAAATTAAAAAAAATTTGGGAAGAAAAGGTACAGGGAAGAGAAAAATGTATCTGGTGAAGTGGCTAGGGTACCCTAAAAGCTTCAACTATATAAAAGCTGAAGCAATATTGAAACTTAAATAGTATACATGTTGCCTAACCCAGTGGTGGCGAACTATTTTTTATGGCGGGTCATTTTTGTTACTTTTGATTTAAAAAAAAACGAAATTGGGTCACAATAATTTATTTACTTACTATTTTTAGTGAGAAACTTGTTGAATTTTAGCCGCTAATGTTTTGATACGAGGTTTATATTTAGTTGTCTTTAGTCTCACACGTGCAGCACTCATATCTGTGCCAAGGCGATTCCTAGTGGTGGATTTGACGAAATTCATGGAGGAAAACAAAACAACTGTTCACATGAATAAGATGAACCAAACATTGTTAGCAGAGCTAATGCTAGCTCTTTCATTGATGCAAAAGAATTTGGTAAAGAGTTCCATTCTGCAAGAATAAGATTCTCTACTCTTTCTATTGATTGTTGTTCTCTGGTTACACCCAAAATTGACGACTTTTCTTGTAATTTCAGATTAAGATCAATAAAGTTAGTCTTTCATACTGCACTTTCTTGGAAGTCAACTAATTCCACTTCAAAATTACTTATGTCAAGCCAATGAAAAGCTGATAACTGAAGATCTTCAAATTAAATAGTATGGGGGAATTGGATAAAATGTAATGTTACATCAATTTGTCGGAATTGTGAAAACCTCTCAGAAAGTGATTGTCTGGCATCTCTTATTATTGAAGAGTACTTTTTGAGCACGTCGGATTTATTTTCTTCACTGTCTGCAAAATATTTTGAAGTCAAGAAATGTTTCTGCAATAATGGAAAATATTTCAATTTTTCTTCTTCCAGATCTTTTGAGAAAATATTTAGTTTGTTTTCAAAAGCTTTAATATTTTCAAGCATTCATAATACAAACCAGCCGCGACCTTGCAACTTTTATTTAAAGCATTGGAACGCAATGTGGAATCAGCGAAAAAATGTAAGTCATTCAACCAAGTCATGTCAGTCAGTTCTTGATATTCATGTTCCTTTTTATTAAAAAAATATCTAACCCTGAAAATAACTAACCCTGAAAATTGAGAGTTAACCTCATCTAATAGTTTGGTAAATTGACGTTTGTTAAAATCGTGAGCAACTATAAAATTGACAATCTTTGTCACAAGAGACATCACATTTTCAAATGATTTCAAACTTTTTTTTGCCCAAAGAGCTTCTTGGTGTAAAATACAATGAAATTCAACTAAAGGATGTTTCACTTCTTGTTTAAGTAATTGAACAAATCCAACATTTTTTCCAATCATACTCGGAGCTCGATCAGTCGTCACCGATACAATATTTCTGAAATTAATACCTATTTGGATGAATTCCTTCTTCAATTCATTCATAATATCCTGTCTGTGGTTTTCTCAGGCAGTGCCATCAATTTAATTAGCTCTTCCTTCATTGTATTTTCAGAATAAAATCTTGCAATAACTGCTAGACGGGCCTGTGATGTGACATCTGTACTTTCATCCAAACAAATTGAAAACATTCCAGCATTTGTCAAATCCAATAAAAGTTGATCAGATACATCTTTGTCCATGATAATTATTCTATTTTTGGCCATATTTCTGGCCACAGGCAACTCAGTAATACGCAAAGCTGGGCACTTGCGTTTTTTTTTGCGGTACTGCGGTACTACCGCACTACCAAACCGGTACCGCATAACGCAGTACCGCAAAGGATCGCTGAAAGTACAGGCTGTACTTTCAGCGATCCTTTGCGGTACTGCGTTATGCGGTACCGGTTTGGTAGTGCGGTAGTACCGCAGTACCGCAAAAAAAAACGCAAGTGCCCAGCTCTGGTAATACGTTTGATTATTTGATTTTTATTCTGAAAATCTTCAAATAAATAATCTGAGCAGTTTATAAACGCTTCTTTTAAATAGTCACCATCAGAAATTGGTTTTCCGTGTTGAGCAATGCTAGATGATAATTGAAAACTAGCTGCTGTAATATTGTTATTTGGTTTAAAAAATAGCAGATTGTGTTGCTGTTGGTTTAATTGCCGCATAATGATTTCATTCCTTTCCTCATCTGACATTGAGCACAAATTTTTGTGGTTACTTTCAAAATGTCGCTTAATATTATAAAAGCGAGCAACAATGTCCACTTTGTAAATATAAGAAAAAGCTTTATTATTTCGTTTAATAACACCGTATTTCACAGTCCACTGTTCATAAAATAACCTTCCAGTTCCACTACCTTCAGAACTAGTTTTTCGTTTTTTTGTAGCCATTTTTTTATTGGTGACAATTTTTGCACTAATAATTTGGCACTCCTAAACTTTAGGACTTGAACTGCAAAACTGGGAAGGCGGATGACCGTGCGGAGCGAACCATGAGTTGGTGATATATACACGCACGTTTTTAAGCGTATAATATACGTTTAAAAACGTTTCAATGTGTATCAGCTGTTTATTTCGGTGGGAGAATAAAATAATTTTAAAACTGTAAGGCCGAAAATATTAAAAACTTAAAGTCATATTTTATTTAAATAAGAGCTCGTGGGTCACTAAAATTTGCCTCGTGGGTCAGTACTTGACCCGCAGGTCAGTGGTTCGCCAATACTGGCCTAACCTCTTCTACGTCACACTGCCCTCCTCTGCCTCTTTGGACTTGCATCCGAACAATACTCTGTCCAACTTTATAACAGAACTCCATAGACCCATCGATTTGGGGCGTGAATCATACGAGGTTGGATTGTGTGAATTTTAATTGACCAGTAAACTTTTAAGTATTAAGAAGAAAGAGGACGTTTTTATGATTCTTAGAAGGCGTGATGAATGTGAAAAATTAGATGTAACTTTAGATGATACTATGCGTTCAACACGGGACGGGGCTTACAGTATTATGCTACAGAAATAACTCTAGGTTCGGCGCATTATGACACAACTGAAGATATTGTAAGTGCTTTGAACAATGGATTGAAAAGGTCAAACCTCACGTCTGACTTACTTTTTGAAGTCGTAAACAAAGACACACCTGCCCATACTTTGTTGTTAAAATCAAGGGCTAGTAGAAATATTAAAGACAAAGAACTGTTCAAAATTTTGCCTGGGGATAAATACGGCCGAGCCTTCCAAAGAAATACTTCACATGAATTACCATATGACTTAGTCAGTTTAGTATACCAACTAAAATGAAGAAGTTGAACAATAGCGGACCTTCCCCCATTATGTGTTAATCTACGGCGACATTGTGGAACATCAATTTCTTGGGGACAGTCAGGTGCGCCTGTTACGCACTGTGGACATTCCCAATCATAGAGGAAAGAGTTTCAACATTACATATGAAAAACCTCATTACGTCAAAGTCGCATCAAACCTACTAAACAGTATTTTAATATACAGGGTGTTTCAGGTCGACCCTAGGAATGTGGAAATTGGCGGAATTTGTAGTTTGTATTTGTCATAGTAATTCTATATTTCCATAGTTCCGTATATCTAGGGTCGATCTGAAACACCCTATATATAAGAATGATTGAAGGGAAAAAGTTTCCATTCGGTAACGGGAGCTTAACCGTGAAGCTTCACTTCTGGAGTGTTGCGACAGAATGACACAAAGGCCATTTTTCATCTACCGAGGGGTGAGGTATCAACGTGGAAGTGGCATCGTATCAATTTTTAGGCTATACTGCGTACTGCTGTATCCTTACTGAAAAGTAGTACCAAATATCTTGGGAGGAAGGCCTTATAATCAGGATTTAATACAGTTGAAGATATAATGACAGGCACTAACCCTAAAGAAGCTTTCAGAAAACATTTACGGCGTACACGGTATGAAATCGTCGAAGATGCAAAGAGAAAAATGCGCGGTGGCGGTTTTAGAAGAAGGCGAATGAAAAAACTAAAGGTTTCTCTAAGGGGAAGAAAGCGTACTTCAGTTGTAAGCATACTTCAGTTGTACAATCACGATAGGTGGTTGTACAACTGAAGTAGAAGGCTGCATTAACGCTTGCTATGGCACATTTTTACACCCACACAGCTCGGAGTGCTGCAAATCAGAATTAACTCTGATGTACCACCAACACAAACGAGTATTGTCGAGTCCGAATTCATCACAATTCATCCTCTCAACGCTATTGGGTCATCGACTGCTCCGATAGAGTTAGTGATTTCGTCGTTAGGGAAACATTTTTTATCCTTCAAACGTGTTTCTTTACACTAAACTAAGAATCGCACATTCAGACGGCGCAGACTGTGAAGAGGGTTACGCAGTATACCAAGAAAACAGTTTCTTACATACATTAATAAGTCAGTGTGATGTGTACCTAAATCAGACAAATCTATCACCGGGGGCTAGTTATCATCATTATAGAGCCTATTTAGAAACTGTTTTAAACTTTACGAGAGCGATGCAAAAGAAACTCATTTGGACGCTCATGGGTACTATACGCCTCAATTAATAAATTAAAAAATTCTGAAAAGAAAATTTACTACTGCTACGGAAGATTACACTCTGATTTCTTGTCACAATAAAAACTGCTTTTGAACGGTGTTGAAATGAGAATCAAAATTACAAGCACAGCTCCCAAGATATGCTTAAATCTGGATAAGGATAGCTAGCAATCTATTAAGCCCACTTTCATAAACATTTTAGACACGTATCTTAGAGTTCGCCGCGTGAAGCTCTCCGCCACCAAACAGTTGGATATTGAGAAACGATTGTTAAAAGACAAAGCTAAATACCCACCAAACGCGTGAATTTAAAAATGCATACTGTCACGTCCGGTTTAACTAGCAAGCAGATAGAAAATGTGGCATTGGGAATTCTCCCGCAGCGCGTCCTTATTGGCATGCTTGAGCATAAAGCTATGGTTGGCGAATATAAGAATTCGGCTTTCATATTCCAAAATTTTGGTATAAAAAATATAAGTTTGCTTGTTAATGGCGCATCTGTCGGCGGACCTTTGAAAGTAAAATACCATACAGACAACGAATTTTCGTTATGTTCACGTGCATATCACAATCTGACCCGCGACATTAATAGCTGCAATGTATTTGGTACAGGCGCGACGATAGACGCCTTTATAAAGATACTAATATATATCCTTTTGATATTTCACCTAATCAATGTGTTAGCGTAAGCACACACTTGAACCCACAGTTACAGGTCAGCCTAGGGGTAATATTTGAATTTGGTGGATCATTATCCAGCCCGATAAACGTGCTGTTTTACTTGGAAAGCCAGAGCACCGTCGAGATTGACTTTCAGAAGCGTGTCTGGTGATTTTTAAAAATAATGAACGAAATAACGATATGAGAGGTAATGATGCAGGATTATTTCACACGAAACATATCGTTGGGACTTATGCAAAAAATTAAAAATTAAAACAGCCGGTTACGAAAAAAATGCGGCATTTATCGTAAACACCGATTCAGTTGGAAGCCATGGTACCCACTGGTTCGGGATATTTGTTAGAAATCGAGAATATGTCTATCGTTATGACTCTTTAGCACTACAATTATGGCTCGACCACGCAATTATGAGTTTTACACAAGTTACTTATACTCTGAATCGTGTGGAATCCACAACGTTATCAAAGTTTATTCTCAAGTGTGTGTGGGCATCATTGTCTCTGCTCTATTTTATTTCTGGCTTGTGGGAACAGCTATTCAGCTTTCTTAAAAATAATGGACTTGTGTGATTATGAATCTAATGATAAGCTTGTGTTTAGTGAGGTAGTCAACAAATTCTCACTTGTAAATGAAGCAAACACACGTATTGTATAAAATGAGGACACCCTTATTATATATATATATATATATATATATATATATGTACCGACGCAATAGACGAAAACTATGTATTGATAGCTAAAATTGTGCTAGTTATTTATATAAATGTACTAAAACAGCTTATTCCTAATTTTATAGCTCTTAAAAATATATATATATATATATATATATATATATATATATATATATATATGCCTAAAAATGAAATTATGTATTACTGTCTAGAATTGTACCACTCCTATTTGTATATATGTGATAAAACATTGAAGCCGATATTACGTAAAAATGCGATGTATACGATAAGTGAAATTGTGTATTAATTTATAAATGTAACAGTTGTACCTTTTTTAAATACACTTAAAACCTTACACTTAGGTTTATTATTATCATGCAATAAAATGTTGAAAATACTTGGTTTATTCTTATCTCGCCAACACACACACACACACACACACACACACACACACACACACACACACACACGAAAAAAGGAAAAATTACATCGCTTCTTCGATTATCACAAATTCCGTGTTTTGGCGGATATTTTCGTATAGAACAGTCAACTCATCGCCATAATGTTGTGACTGTGTACGCAGGTCTATGTAGTCTCTCTCCAAGCTCCTAAAAGAAAAAAAAATTACAGTAAACCGCGCTTTATTATTATTATTATTATATTATTATTATTATTATTATTATTATTATTATTATTATTATTGTTTTCACAGGATAAAGAGAGAGAGAGAGAGAGAGAGAGAGAGAGAGAGAGAGAGAGAGAGAGAGAACTAATTGTATGGCGAATGTTTTAAATAAAATCGGTTTCTTACCCTTAAGGTCGCTGATTTGAAATTCCTGCTCCAACGTTTCCTCATACTGCAACATACTGAAGTAAAACCTCGTCAGGGCTTTAAAATAAAAATAGAAAAAATAAAGACTATTGTGCCTTTCATTTCAAAAGAGCTTTCATGTAACAGGAATTAGATAGTTACATGAGATGCTCAGACACAGCCTTAAACACTAGACTCATGATGATGCTGAATTTGAGTTACATCATACTCACATAACGTAGTCGGAGCAGATCGGCCCATTTCTGTTTCTGGAGAGAGCATCGGAATCGGGTTGAGTATCTTGTAGTGCCAGATCTTGCACAGTTTTGTTTGATAATATACCGTCGGCCCCCACGCTCCCCTTCAAACGAACACACGCATTAGCTCTGTAAAATAATAATGTATACATAGAGATTGGGCATATATATATATATATATATATATATATATATATATATATATAAGGGTGATCCAGAGAAATGGGACCCAAAAGAAACCCCTGTAACTCTTAAAGTATAAGTCCTTTTATAAAATCATACGCATCATTCGAAAGAGGATAGTTACAAGTTTGTATAGGATTGTATAGGTTTTGACAATACAAGACAAGAAAAGATACAAAACAAAATAAAAGTGTTAGTTAAAACTAACCCTTCAAGATGACTGCATGGACTGTGGAACAGCTGCGTTTCATAACTGAGCAATATTATGAGCATGGAAGAAGTGTAGTTTCAGCTCAAAGATCTTTCAAGACAAATTTTCAGATGTCAAAATCACCTTCTAAGAGCTGAAACTACACTTCTTCCAATAAATGCTAAAAGGCCGCCCGTCTATTGTCACCCACGAAATAAGGCCATTCTCTAAAGTTTTCTTATGAAGTTGCGGGTGAACTCCAACTTTAATTTGTTAAAAAAAGTTTTTAACACTAGTTTGGCCTACATTCATTCCCTTGGTTTGTATTTGAGTTTTAGAAGTACTGCTAGTGCTAGGTAGACTTTTATCATGATCCTCAACTTTACGATATATGTCTGGGTGACACGATTTTAGGTGTCGCTTTAGGTTTGTCACATGATTGCCACATACACTTTTCCACACTTTTCAATTTGGCATGTAGATGTTTTATCAATATTATTATATTTAAAGTATTCATTTGTAAGACTAGTTTTTTGCTACCACTCCCCACCGAAAAAAGACTTTGTAAAGTCATTGCAAATTCAAATAAATAGCAAACGAAGCACTGGAGACCAACCAATGTACATAGTACACAACTCACAAACAAACAATAAAATATATTAGGATTAGACTATTCTTCCGTCACCGTTAACTCTCCACTTCCAGTGAGTCATTTGGAGGCTGGAGTGATAATTCAATATATTGTTGCCAAATCTAAAGGCGCACACATAAATTTTGTAAACTAAAAACCCGGCTGTGCCGGTTCTTCACTTTCGGGTCGGGTCTGGGTCTGGGTCAATTTTAAAATTCACTTTCAGGTCAGGGTCCAGGTCTTTTTTCTAATTGACTATCGGGTCCGGGTCCGGGTCCGGGTCTTATCTCACTTTCGGGTTAAACCCGGGTCTGGGTCCGGGTCCGGTTCCGACCTGCCAGCCCTGATATATATATATATATATATATATATATATATATATATATGTGTGTGTGTGTGTGTGTGTGTGTGTGTGTGTGTGTGTGTGTTCCAGCCATAACTCCAAAATGGAAGCAGTTACAAACATGAAACTTCACACACATATTGATTAGGTCCCCAGGTTGTGTACCTGGGTGTTAATAAATTAAATAATTAAAATTACTGGGCCCGAAGGCCCCAGCACTGCGATTAAACTACAGAAAAGAACGCAGCCGTGAAAATTTTGAGCTTCACATTGTGTCAAGATTCCTGAATCTTAAGATTTTCATGACTAGTTTAACTGACCAAATAATTGAACCCCCAATTACTGTCGGTTCAATTATTTGGTCAATAAAACTATAGAAAAGAACACAGTCATGAAAATCTTGAGCTTCGCATATAATTAAAATTACTGGGGGTATATACACACCCAGTATATATATATATATTGATTAGGTCCCGAGATTGTGCAACTGGGTGTTAATAAATTAAGTAATTAATTTTTAAAAATTAAATGACGTCATCAAGGTCATTACGTTATTACGTATATATATATATATATATATATATATATATATAATATATATATATATCTCGAAACCTAGCGGAGCGACCCAGCGTTGCCGGGTGGATTTTGAACGCTATATATATATATATATATATATATACAGTATATGCCCGGTTAAGTCAACTGAATGCCCGGTTACAGAGCTGGGCACTTGCGTTTTTTTTTGCGGTACTGCGGTACTGCGGTACTACCGCACTACCAAACCGGTACCGCATAACGCAGTACCGCAAAGGATCGCTGAAAGTACAGCCTGTACTTTCAGCGATCCTTTGCGGTACTGCGTTATGCGGTACCGGTTTGGTAGTGCGGTAGTACCGCAGTACCGCAGTACCGCAAAAAAAAACGCAAGTGCCCAGCTCTGCCCGGTTAGGTTAATTGAATGCCAGGTTAGGTCAAGTGAATACCCGATTAGATTAATTGAATACCAGGGTAAGTTAATTGAATGCCCGGTTAGGTTAATTGCACGCCCTTGACGATTGGTTAGGTTAAGTCGTGATATTTCGTTAGCTTTAACGAAAATATCACGACTTAACCTAACCAATCGTCAAGGACGCACAATTAACCTAACCGGGCATTCACTTGACCTAACCGGGCATTCAATTAACCTAACCGGGCATTCAGTTTACCTAACCGGGCATATATATATATATATATATATATATATATATATATATATATATATATATATCATTCAACATCCACCCCCGGCAACGCCGGGTCGCTCCGCTAGTATATATATATATACATACAGGGCCGGCCTTAGGGCAAGGCGAGCTAGGCAGCCGCCTAGGGCCCCGCGCTGCCAGCGGGGCTGGGCAAATAAACTCCATTGGGACATCAAACTTCTCAGATATAGATGGCCCTATGCTTTGTGAAGAGGTAGAAGCTATGAGACCAATGATACCATCAGATTTAATAGGGCAGCCTTTAAAATTACTTGACTTCATTTCATCTAATGGTATAGCCTCTTGCTGTCCAAATTTATTGATTGCTCTAAAAATATTTTTAACAATTCCTGTGACGGTAGCATCAGGAGAAAGAAGCTTCTCAAAATTAAAATTAATTAAAAACTGCTTAAGGTCTAATATGGGCCAAGATAGGCTAAATAACCTTGGAATATTGTCAATTGAACATGAAGAAGCAAGGGGTTTAAATTTTGAACCCCTTTTAATGGAATTTTCAGAAAGGAAGGTTAGAAAAATTTGTCTTTAAAATATATTATAAATTTTTAAAGTATGGTATTTTTTAGTATTCTTAATGAAAGCATTTTTTTTTTGTCATTCTTAATATTATTAGACAGATGTCTACAATAAATGTATAGCACTTCAGATTATTTTTTTGCCTTTTTACTATGAACTAAAATCTTTTCTGGAGTGGGGCCCCGTATTATCAAAATGCCTAGGGCCCCGCACTTGTTAGGGCCGGCTCTGTTATCAATTGAAAAAATCTTTAGAGGGCTTTAAGGCCTTTAATTTGAGGTGCCGATTGTGAATTTTTTGCTTGTCTATTTAACTCATTTACTTTGTAATCTCCGTCTATTTTCTGTTCCTCCTTGATAATGTGAATATATCACGAAAGCGCTCGGACTTTGTGTTTCCTTTTCCTTGTGGTTGTTTGCTTATATATATATATATATATATATATATATATATATATATATATATATATATATATACACTAGTGATGGATCGAATAACCGCAACCACAACCGCAACCGCACTACAACCGCACAAAAATTCACAACCGCAACCGTAACCGCAACCGCCGTTCCATAAGTGCGGTTGCGGTTGTAAAAGCTTAGTTAATTTTAATTTTAGGTTAATTAGAAATATTTCTTTTTTTAAAAAGAAAATGATGGGTCTCCTTATGCGTGGAGCCGGAACGTTGTACGATGAGAGGCGTTGCCGCTTGAAAGGTGAAAATGCAGCAAAAATATTATTCTTGAAATTCACACTGCCTGTCATTAAGTTTGACATCAGTTTTTCAAATGAATAATAATCCATAACTTTCCAATGGGTGGAGGCTGGGGAAAGTGGTAGGTGGGATGAACAGTGCGATGGGTCCTCGTCCCTCATCCTGGTAACACACTTAGTGCAAAATATGGTTTTAATTAATTTGACCTATTCTTTCATAATAGCTATATAAGTTTAGAATATACTTCATTTAAATAGTATTTATTTAGTAAATACCTTATGTTGAACACAAGTTTTGCAACACACAAATAGCGGTAGCGGTGTATTGCAAAACTTGTGTTCAACATAAGGTATTTACTAAATAAATACTATTTAGTATATATTATGTACCAAGTGTGGCTAAATCGCACTATAGTGGCTAAATCCAGTTAATAATTACGCATTTTTCCTAGTATATGATAACCGCAACCGCAACCGCGGCTGGAAAAAATTCGACAACCGCAAACACAACCGCAACCGCGGTTGTGAAAAACCGACCACTCGATCCATCACTAATATATACATATATATATACACACATATATTCCTTGTTTAGATCTAATAATATCTCCACATTAATAATGCAACGGGAAATCTGGAAAACATTAATGGGTTTATCTGTCCATCTTGATTAAATCATTATCTCCACATTGATAATACAAATACAATCTGGAAAACTCTATTAATATAATGGGCATCAGCCACAAACCAGTGGTGATATCCTGCTTCATGCGACCGTCACCTTACGGTTTCCACTGGACGGTGACAGCAAGTAACCATGTCAACACCGGTTTGGCCCATCAACGTCATTTCACAAACATTAGTATAATACTGTATGAATTTATAAGTATATATAAATACCTTACCTTACCTTACAACCTTACAAAGGTTTCGCGCGATGATTTCTCATTTCGCGAAGGTCAAGCTTGTCGCCCCTCCTCTCGAGGTGGCCTGGTGAAGTAGTGAGTTGGATTCTTGCGCTCTCCACCTCACATAGCCAAGTACACCCGGCTCATCGGAGATTGTTCTGAGCCAGGCGTCTAGTCTTCTTTTGAAGATTTCCACTGCAACTCCCTTCGTGTTTCTTACGTCTTTGGGCAACTGATTAAACAGTTTTGGTCCTCTCACTACAAAACTATTTTCTTTCAGGGTTAAGGATGTTCCCTGTCTCGCCTTCAATTTGGGAATACGACACAGTCTACCGATTCTACTTTCCACTGTTGTTTGGGGAGTTATAGGGTTCAGAGTAAGATTAGGGACTAGTTTCAGACCTAGTATGTTTCATGGACTGCTCTCGATTTTCCTACGAAATTGCAAACAAGGGCAGTCGATGACCCTGATTTTGTTTCTGCAATCTGGTTTCTTGAGAAACCTAACCTGACCTAACCTAACCTAACCTAACCTAACCTCACCTAATCGAGTTTCTTATACTATTGTTTTTTTGCAAGATATCGCACTAACTCTTGTCATTTTTTTTGCAGAACAATGAGTGATGTTTGTATTAATTTGAAGTGGCTATGGCTATGGCCCCCATCTACCGGAGCTCACACTCAGCAGGTGGAAAGCTTGTGGAATTCATTGAAACACTCGAACAAACTGCGATGCGGAACAGATCGCGCCAACTTGACTCGTACCTTTGTGAATTTGTATGGCGTAAGCGCTACACCAGCTTGGACTTATTAAAAAAGATGCTGGAGTGTATTGCGTCGTTTCAGTAAATAAATTTATTTAATATCCAATAACATTTTTCTTTATCATTTCTCAAGAAAACCGATTGCAGAAACAAAATCAGGGTCATCGACTGCCCTTGTTTGCAATTTCGTAGGAAAATCGAGAGCAGTCCATGAAACCTACTAGTCCCCTAGTTTCTCCATTATTTTCCAAGTGTAAATAATGGCGTATATCTCTTTTCTCCTTTCCAGTGAATATAGGTCAAGTTCTCGTAACCTTTCCCAGTAATTTAGTTCTTTGCACCCATTGATCTTGGCTGTGAAGCTTTCTGGATCCCTTCCAGTTGTCTAATGTCTTCCTTTTTATATGGGGATGTTAGGACCGAACAGTATTCCAATTTGGGTATTATCAGGGTTTTCAGTAGAGGAATCATTACATTTCTATCCCTTCGTTTAAAGGTTCTCAATATCTGACCCGTTATTCTCTTTGCTCTGTTTACTGCTATCTTATTTTATGTTTCAAATTTCGCATTATCTGTCATTACAACCCCTAAATCTTTTGCTCTGGAATTTCTCTGAATTTCCTGTCCATTTCGGGTATAATATTCCATGGATTTTAGGTCTTCTCTTTTTCCATACCGTAATAGCTGAAATTTCTCGGTGTTAAACTTCATATTGTTGTCTTCCGTCCACTTGTAGATTCTGTTTATGTCGGTTTGTAGAGATCTTATGTCTTCTGGGTTTCTTATTTTTCTACTGATCTTTGTGTCATCCGCAAAGGATGTTACTGTGCTGTCTCTGGTAACGTCCTCATCTATGTCAGTTAGCATGATTATGAAGAGTAGTGGAGCCAATACTGTTCCTTGTGGTTCTGAGCTGAGGACCTCTGATTCTGATGAAGATACTCCCTGTACTGTAACGACTTGCCGCCGCTCACTAAGGAAATTATATATCCATTTCCCTACTTTTCCTGTTATTCCCATCTATTTCAGTTTATATATTATGATTCCGTGGTCACACTTGTCGAACGCTTTAGCAAAGTCTGTGTATAGTATATCATAGTTTTCATTACTTTCAACTGAATCAATATTGTTGTTGTGGCGTTCCATTAGTTGTGATAGGCATGATCTGCCTGACCGAAACCCGTGTTGGTTATCATTGAATTTTTTCTGAGTTTCCAAAAAATCATAGATTTTCTGTCTAACTATTCTTTGAAATATTTTAGTGAGATGGGATGTAAGCGATACTGGCCTGTAGTTTTTGGCCTCGGATCGATCTCCTTTATATATTGGGACTATGTTCGCGCTCTTCAGGATGCCCGGTATTTCTCCCGTGTCTAGTGATCGTCTCCATATCCAGTATAGGGGCTCAGCGATTGCATTCTTGCAGTTTTTGATCAGTGTGGCATTCCCTTTATCTGGTCCTGCCGCTGAGTGTGTTTTTAGTTTCCCTATAGCTTGTGTAATATCATCCGTCGTAAAGTCGAAATCCATTATACTTCCCCCTTGTGGTTCTTCTTCAAAGAACGCGTTTCTATCGCATATCAATTTGTCAGTTTTTGGGATACTGAAAGATGATTCGTACTGAGCTCTTAATATTTGAGATACTTCTGTTAGATCATCAGATAAATCACTGTTCTCATTTTTTAAAGGTCCGATAGTCGCATGGTTTTTCGACTTTCTTTTTGTGAAATTATAGAAGTACTTTGAATTAGCCTTTATCGCTTCTATGGCGTCATCTTCTTTTTCTGTATGCTTCTCGATTAGTTCCTGTATGACGACATCGATACTTTGTAGTTTATCATTTAATATTTTTCTGATGTTGTTATCTTTACAATTACTTAATTTTGCAGTTAGTGTTTATGTTAGTATAACCGCGGATTATTCTTTGTGATTTTGGTAATCAGTTACTGTTATTCAGATCGAAACTGTGTAACAATCGATAAGCCATTTCCTACTAAGCCAGTATAGGTTTAAAGCTGCACACGGTCTCTACAAACAGCTTTATTAGTATTGTTACATAATGATTTAATATACGCGAAACTGGTGGGTGGGGAAGGGGACTGATGGAGTGTGGAGGATGGTTGTGTCATGCCTATTTTTGGTTCAACTTCACTAGTATATAAAAAGTTGTATTGTGGTATCTCTTCATATAGACTTGCAGTAATCACAATGGAACCTTATTACTGTATAAGACTAGTAAACATGGAGTTTAACGCTGTTCACGATTATTAATCTTTTATCTTTATGAAAACAGATATTACATTATAATCAGGGGCCGTTCAAAAATTACGTAACGCTATTTTTGCTAAAACTTACACCCCAGATCCCCCAGGAACGTTGTGTAACGCTAGACCAGGAACCCCCAAAGATGTTATGTAACACTTCCCCCACCCTACACCCCACACGTTACGGAACGTTACAGGGGGGAGGTCAGGTTTTAGCAAAAGTAGCGTTACATAATTTTAGAACGGCGCCTTACCTGTATGTCAATGTTATATGTTGTTGGACACGGTTGTTTCCCCCTCCACCCGACCTTCCCCCAGTTGGGGTGCCTTGACTGTCGCTGCGGCGTTGCTGTATGTACGGAGTTGCTTGTGAAACGAGGAACATTACATATGCGGGCAACTGTACACACACACACACACACACACTATATATATATATATAGTAAATAATAAGAGGACGAGAAGGTGGTACATGTTTATTAGTCAGACGTTTCTGAAATTCAATTTCCATCATCAGTGCTAAGAAATAAAAAAATAAAAAAGTGAACAAATATAGTAAAAGATTTTATACAATATATTTGTACAGTCTTATGATAATAATTTAAAGTTAAAAAAAATGACAAAATGTGGAGAGGTAAGATATATAAATGTTATCGGGCGAAACAAATATTGAAAACAAAACTTACCGGGTTATTGTACGAGGGGATGTTTAATATAATTGTAGAAAGGTTTGGAATGGTTGACTGTTGAAGTAGCCATGTTAGAAGTCGAAGAGTGGTGGCAGATTTCTTTTCCAGTGAAGGTTCAGAAGAATTATTTAGCTATGTTTAAGTTGAGGCAGAACTGTAATCGTAGAGGGTTGGTTTTGTACTAAGGATATATCGGGATTCGAGGATGCGGGGGTCGGTTGGTTGGTTGTTAGATATAACAATAACCAAAAATAATAAATTCAGCACTTCCATATATCGAAAACCTACATATACAGGCCTAGGTATTAACTACTTAAGCCACATCCCCTTACTATATAAAATTAACAGCATTAAAATCTTAATCCATCGTGCTTATCAACTTTGTTCCTCCTACTTATTCTTCCACAGCGAAATAGAATTCATTCACAGTTTCAGCATTAATAACTCTTTCCCAAAACATTTACTACAATCTCTAACAAGAAATTTTCTCAACAACATTTATCAACCCCCCACCTTAAAGTCCCCATTGTTAAAAAAGATATACAATACTTTTCTTTTCCTTACTACGACTATATTAGTTACAAAATACAATCAGAACTTCGCCACCTACTCACTCCACTTTACCCTCAAATTAACCTTCAATTTGTATTCACCAATAATAATAACATTAAATCGTATGTCAACCATAAAGAAAAAAAAAACCAGCCCCTTGTTTCGTCCACTGTCTACTGTTTCAACTGTACTCGCTGCAAAGCGAGTTATATTGGCAGCACCATTCACCTATATCAAACAAGAGTGGATGAACATCGCGGCATTTCTACTGGAACATCACAAACTTTAAATAAACCATCGAAATCAGCAATAAAAGATCATTGCCACCTCCACAATCACCCACTGCTCCCCACCAATTTCAAAATTATCAATTCAGCATACAAACCAACCGACCTCCGCATCTTCGACTCCCTATATATCCTTAGTACAAAACCAACCCTTCACTGAAAAAGAAATCTACCACCACTCTTCGACTTCTAACATGGCTACTTCAACAGACAACCATTCCCAATCTTTATACAATTATATTAAACACCCCCTCGTACAATAACCCGGTAAGTTTTGTTTTCAATATTTGTTTCGCCCGATAACATTTATATATCTTACCTCTCTACATTTTGTCATTTTTTTTAACTTTAAATTATTATCATAAGACTGTACAAATATATTGTATAAAATCTTTTACTATACATGCTAATCTCAAACTAAATACTACTGCACGGTCTACTTTTCTCCTAATTCTACTGACTATCCAAAATTTTTTGACTACCTCACTTCCAAAGTGGAATACATTCTATCCCACTCTCCTTTTGCTGAACTCCATTTTAAGTGTTTTAATGTTCCCCACCACCTTTGGCTTTCCTCCCATTTCACTAACATCCCTGGTGAACTAACTTACAACTTTTCTATCTTGAATGATCGAGGGTAGATTGTATAACACCCTACTCATATGCACGATCGCCTTGGAGATAGGCCCAACATTCGGGATTTATTTCTCACCTCTCATCCTTCTTCTTACTCTGTCGAACTCTTTTCTCCGTTAGGCTCCTCCGATCATAATCTAATATCTGTTCCCTGTCCAATCGCTTCAGTTCGGCCTTTGGATCCTCCCAAGAGGAGACGCTTTTGGCACCTTCGCAACGCTGATTGGGAAGCCCTTAATCATTTCTTCTCTTTCTGATTTCCCATGGAATGATTACCGCTTCCGTGGCCGGGGTTCCTCCAAGTGTGCTGTGCGCATTACGGAGGTGATTCTCTCGGGCATGGAGGTGTCCATTTCATATTCTATTCCTACTACTAATGCAACAAATCTTGGTTTAACTTTACTTGTTCTAATGCTACCTGCAACAGAGGGGAGGCTTTCAGGACGTATCGTCGCCATCCAATTCCTGTCTCTCACTCAGCTTATATTTCTGTCCGGAATCGTTCAAAATCTGTTCTTTGACTCGCCAAAAGTTCCTTCATCCAGACAAAAATGTGAAAATCTATCCAATTCTATTTCCTCTCACTCTTTCTGGCCAAGAACCTCTCTAACAACTTTATTTCCTCTTCTTTCCATCCTCTTTTCCATTCTGACGGCTCAGTTGCCGTCTCTTCTCCCGATAAAGCTGAACTTTCCGCTCAGACTTTCGCCTCAAATTCAACCATGAACGATTCCGGTGCTGTTCCTCCATCTCCTCCTCCCTCTGACCTAATTATGTCTGAAATTAGAATCTTTTCCAAAGATGTTTTTTCTGCCCTATCTGGGCTCAACTTTAGGAAGGAGTACGGCCCTGATGGTCTCCCTCCTGTTGTTCTCAACAACACTGCTTCTGTGCTGACACCCTGCCTAGGCAAACTCTCGTTTTTGTCTTTCATCTGGTCCTTTTCCTTCCTGCTGAAAGTTCGCTTTCATTCAGTCTGTCCCAAAGAATGGTGACTGCTCTCAACCCTCAAACTATCGTCCAATTACTTTGATTTCTTTCCTTTCTAAAGTTTGTGAATCTATCCTTAATAGGAAGATTTTTAAACACTATTCTTCTCACAATTTTCTTTCAGATCGTCGGTTTGAGTTTCGCAAAGGACACTACTGGCGATCTCCTTGCATATCTCTGACTCTTGGTCATCCTCCATTTGGGATTTCGGTGAATCCTTTGCTATTGCACTAGACATATCAAAAGGATTTGATAGAGTCTGGCACAAATCTTTAATTTTCAAACTGTCCTCCTTCAGTTTCTATCATTTTATCTGTGCCTTCATCTCTAATGTTTTGCATTTTTTGCATTGACAAATATCTCCCAACAGGATTCGAACCCGGAACCTTTGCATATGCAAAAAGTGACGGTGCTCATGCGTTTATTTCCATCTATTTGGTACCCTCGTGTTATAGAGATAAATTTTAATTAAATGCTGCCTGTTGGTTCTAGTGCAGGGGGCTGTGCTGGGAACTTTTATTCTGTCATATCCTACTGCTCAGCACCCGCGACTCCGAGTCAAAGGTTCTGGGTTCGAATCCTGGTCGGAAGTATTTTGCATATATATATATTATATATATATATACACACATTCAACTGCAAAGAACACGCAGTATAAATAACGTAAAGAACGACGCTTGTATAGGAGATATTCCGCGCAAGACGAGAGAGAGAGAACGAAACAAATGAAAAAATGAGGTAACCACCCGGGAATCTAACCCGGGATCTTCCGATTGCCGGTCAGATGCGATACCATTACACCATGGGCCTCACTCTTCCAAATGCCGTAATTCTTCTACATACTCGCAGAAACCAATGCCCCAAGGGGCGGAATATCTCCTATACAAGCGTCGTTCTTTACGTTATATATATATATCCTTGAGTGATGACTCAGATATAAGGAAACAATATGGAAGTTACTGTGATAAGGCAAACATGATTATAAGGAACTTCAAATTCTGTACAAACAAAGCTAAAAACTCTTTTTTCCTACTTTTTGCAATAATACTTAAGGGCAGCACTCTGGGTTAATTATAAAAAAGGTTCCTGCATAACCCTCAATTTGCTTTATAACAGAACCTTTATACTGCTGCATAAGTTACTTCCATGATTCTCAGTCTCTCAAATGTTCGCTAATCGCAACATTTCGAGT
Source organism: Bathynomus jamesi (assembly GCA_023014485.1). Taxonomy (NCBI): domain Eukaryota; kingdom Metazoa; phylum Arthropoda; class Malacostraca; order Isopoda; family Cirolanidae; genus Bathynomus; species Bathynomus jamesi. The sequence goes on from JAJOZX010003278.1 coordinate 488,873, forward strand.
CCTCTTGAGGTAACAAGATGTGCTCAATATAGTCTAATGCAAAAAATTAAAAACTCGAACAATTCAATTGTCTAAGCTAGTCATCAGTCTTGCTTTATGTCTTCTAGAATCTAGACTGTGGCCTTCTTGGTACGAAAGTATTTGTCTATAGCTCCACTTAACTTCCGCATTGGCTTTCCCATTGCTTGTGCTTTTTATTTTTTATTTTTTTATTAGTACCTTTGAGAAACTGTTATTATTAATTTTATTATTGCTCGTTTCATTACATATATTAATGTTATATCTTTATTACCGTAGTCCTTTTTTGTTTTTAAATTTATTGTTTAATTAGTTTCATCGGTTTATTACCTCGATGGATCCTGTACTTTTTATATTGGATTTGTCTCCTACCAATAAACCTTATCATATATACAGTATATATACTCATATATGTTAATTTTTAATTCGCACAACCCACTAAATAATACCGTAGCATTCTACACAATTAATTCATGATGGTAAAGTTTTCCATGTACTGAGGTCCAACTATGCATGACGCTGTTGAAATGAAACCTCAGATGATGTGCAATATTATTTTCATCTTCATGGAAAATCAAGAATATAGATTGACACGCATTGTATAGGTTACAATTGTCGTAAGACCTCACAGTGGAAATGCGTTCCTGAACGGAGAATGACAATATGACAAATCAAAATAATATCGCCCGTTGTTCCGAATTTTTTGTCAGTGAGTGGGCTACATGATGACCACATCGCAACACCGCTACCCATTACATCGTCCAGGTTAAGCAACGTTGGACCCGTTCAATTGTTGGATGGGTGACTGTTCTTCGCGTTTAGATGATGTACTGACCCGTCCGTGGTTCGAGTCCCACGTAGGTGTCCTCCGTCACACGACCTCTGCCGCTACAATGGAGGGAAAAAATCACTAAAAATTGATTACTGATCGTTAATGGGTTGCGCTAATATTTATGTCTGTCTATCTATCTCTCCATCTACCTACCAATATATATATATATATATATATATATATATATGTGGAATTGTGCATCTTCCCCTTATACTAAAATAGTGTCTTATATGTAAATGGAATTAAGAAGCAATTTACTTTACCGTACGCAATATATCCCTTAATCTATAAAATTAACTTCCGGACCAGCCACCAACCCTTATCATTTTATTGTCCAATCGTGGAACGCCACGTGTCGAACGTCATTCTTCACGTGACCACTCCTGACAGCCAATGTGAAGGTGACAATCTTCCATGCCACAACGTTCAATTCTTACATTAATTGAAGGTTTCGAGCGGCGTTGTATTGTGGGAAAGAAAGCCACTCAGATTTTGGAATTGCAATTAAGGTAATTGGCACCTTGCGTAAGGATTTATTTCTTATCTAAGCTTCATGAGCGCATAATCAATTTTTATGGCCACACGTCGGTCATGTAGTTTAGTTTACGAGATTTAAGACCTCTTTTTGAAGTGGTCTCTTTATTTATTCTCTTAAACGAGACGAGACTCTAAATTTGATTCCGAATTACACGCAAAAGTGATTATAACTGTTGAGAATCTTTTGTGTCGGGAACAAACACGAGTTTAAAAGATTTTATTTATTTATAATTTATGTGCTGATAACGAACGTAATTTTTAAATGTAAAAGAAAAACATTATATTATTATCTATATTATCATGAAATAGTGTTTCAAGAATTTAAATTAAAGAAGAATAAACTCTAACATGTTACACAATATTTTTTTTCTATTCTTTCTTTACTCATGTTATTATTATTAATAATTATTAATTAATATAAGTAGAAAGTATTCACATTTTATTATGAAAGATGAACGACAAAAACCATTTCAGGAACATATATATAAATATATATATATATATATATATAAATAAAATTATATATGCAGTAAAATCACAGAATAACACGTGATCTTATTAATAAGCAAATAACCACAGGGAAAAAGGAAAAAGAAACACGAAATCCGAGCGCTTTCGTGATATATTCACATATTCAGGGACAAGAAGATGTGAATGTGATGTGAAGATGTGATGTCCCTGAAGATGTGAATATATCACGAAAGCGCTCGGATTTCGTGTTTCTTTTTCCTTTTTCCCTGTGGTTGTTTGCTTATATATATATATATATATTATATAATATAATTAATTTCACAATTAAATACATGAAAATAATAATTGAAAAGCGATTTCAAGATCTTGCGTGTATTCAACAGTACACCTCGTTAGCGGTACGTATGTATATATGTATGTATGTGAAACATTGCAGACTCTTATGTAAGGACTCTTATAACACCAAAACACTATTCATTTATATACTCGTATAATTTATATATAAGCAGAAAATAAAGGCTTTGAAACAGTATTCCTATAATTTTTTTTACATATAGCCCACAATCGATTCCAAAAGTCTTGTCTTACCAATATTTATCGGTAGAAAACATGGATTTCACTAAAGAACTTTTTGAACCAGCTGTACATGTTAAAACCATTGTATTTCATGCTCAGAAGCGTAAAAGAATTTTTTGTTTAGCGCAGTGGTGGCCAACCATTTTTTGATGCGTGCCATTTTTAGGTTAGGTTTAATTCGGATGCGCCAAAAAAAAATTGGTGAAAAAATTACTAATAAAATATAATATAATATTTACCTTAAATAGAAATACAGTATAATGTGAAAAATATTTATCTTAATGAGATTACATCTTAACTGCTTAACTACATCTTAACTGCTTAAATCTTTGATTTTTAATATTTAGTGTTAGAAGTGAAAATTTAGCACAATTCATACTAGACCTCGATGCGCCATTTCAAAGTACCTGATGCGCCACCTTTGGCGCAATGCGCTGCGGTTGGCCACCACTGGACTTTAGCGCATACCTACATTTGAAGTCGTTTGAAAGCATATTCAAAGCATACGTCTTTTTAAAGCATTTTTCTTTAACATTCTGATAAGGAGCCAGAAAGATACTTTTACATCAGCTGAGTAAATGAAGACATTTTTTTTTAAAGCAGCTTCAGTTGAGCACTTTTTATTCTATAAACAATTATTTACGTTTGTGGGATAGTGTGATCAGAAGTGCCTGAATGTTATAAAATGTTTGGGATAAGAGACATGAATGAAAAAGTTGGTATAGGGAAGCCTAGTCTCCGTGGAATGAGGAATCATCGCAAGGTTGAAAGGATAATGGGTGTAGGTTGAAAGAGTTATGCAGTGAGAAAAAGCTGTGTAACGAATACAGTTTTTGAACATAAGGGAGTACATAAGTATACCTGGAATAAAACAAGTGATATACATAGTGAGAGAAGTATGATAGATAATGTGCTTGTGAAAAGAAGTATGCTGAAAGAGGAAGTATGTAACACGCGTGTAGTGCGAGGTATGAGTAGGGTACTTTCTGACCATATGATAGTCCTCTGTAAAGTGAGGTTGTGTGGAGAGTGGAAGAAAGGTGGATCACGAAGGAATTTTAGTTGAAAAGTTAATGGTGAGAGATAGCGGGTGTAAAAGATACAGATCAAATGGATTTGAGTGAGAGGTAGAATGAGTATAAGGAATGTCTTATTAGGAATGAAAGGAGTGTGTGTGTGTGGGTTACTAAGACAGGTGTGAAAAAGAGGGCAACACGCGTGGTGGGATGCCGAGGTTGCATCAGCTGTTGAGGATAAAAGGAGGAAACGGTTGTTGTGGGCGCTGGTTAATTGTGATATAGAAGAAGGTCGAAGAATAAAGAGGGTATATGAAGGGAGGAAGAGGTGTGTGAGGAGACTAGTGCGGCAGAAGAAACAGGAGTAAGTAATGATTTGGAAGGAGGATGAATAAGAATTATGTACAGAATCGAAAGTTGTTCTGGAGGAAGTACGGAAGTGCAGAAATGGAACTAAAAACGAAAGTTTGAGAGCAAGGAATGGAAATGGAAGAATGCTCATAGCGGATGTAGATCCACGGAATAGATGAAAGGAATATTTCGAGGGTCTGATGGGTGGAAGAGATGAGAGGAGTGCAAATATAAATACTGTATGATGGGGTTTGGTGGTGTGAGGAGGACATGTGACAGAATACCTGAGAATATAGCTATGGATGAAGTGAAAGCGGCGGTTTGCAAGCTGAAAAATGGAAAAGCGGCAGGTGTGTCTGGGATATGTGGGAAAATGATTAAGTATGAGGGATTGAAAGGGTTAGAGTGGTTGTGGTGCATATGTCAGAGTGCATGGACAAATGGCAGTGTATCTGAAGACTGGAAGAAAGTAATAATTGTTCCAATGTACAAAATGAAAGGTGAAAGGAGTAAATGTAAGAATTACAAAGGTGTAAGTCTGTTGATGTAGTGAGGGTAGCGTATGATAGGATTGTGATAGTTAAAGTTTGTGGTATTACAGAATGCTTGATGAGCAATGAGCAAGGAGTTGTTCTGAGATGGAAGAGTCTGTGTAAACTAAACGCTCGCAATAAGACAAGTAACTGAGAAAGCATGTGAAAGGGATTGCAAGGTATACATGGCTGTTATGGATCTTGAGAAAGTGTATGATAGAGGGAATAGAGAAGCACTGTGGCAGGTCTTGAGTATATATGGGGTTATTGATAGACTCCTGAATGCGGTGAAGAGTTTCTATGATGGAAGTAGTGTATGTGTGAGAGTAAATAAAGAAATGAGTGATTGGTTTGATATTAATGCAGCGTCGTATCGTGTTTCGTGGATGGCACAAAGAGATGCAAGGAAATATCAAGTGGAGCCTGGAGGTGACATAGAAAAATTACAAAACGACATTGAATAAAAAATATATATACGAGTATATATATATATATTCTTTATCAGAATTAGGGAAACTCCATATACAAGTTACTTCCGTATATAATTGGTTGGACTGTTTGTGCCTCAGAAATAAAGGTATTAAAGTTCATAGGTTTTTATTGTTATACGCACAAATTGGAGAGGAGGAAATAAAATCTAAAAATGCGAGGAAAATTATATATATTGTTTTAAATGATAAACTTTTATAGATTACTGAAAAGTGTCTTTTTAAGAAATTTTCCGGCCGAGTTTAAACAAGAACTATATCGGAACCACATCACTGTCCCCACCTCTATTTGTGGTCTTCACCTTTAGTGCGGGAACCTGAGTTCCGCTCGCGACACTTCCATATGTTCGTGGAATTTCATGAATTTACGTTTATTTGAAAAATTATGACGTGTAACTCCATTTGACCTTTGACCTCTATTTGTGACCTTGATCTTTGATGCGGGGACCTGAGCCTTTCTCAGAACACATCATCTTATGATCATTCATGTATGTGTTTAGTTTCATCATTTTATGTCAAGTGTCTCAAAAGTTACGGCATGAACCTCCATTTGACCTCTTTGTGACCTTGACCTTTGACCTTGAACCTGAGTCTTACTAAAACATATTGTTGTCATCCATATTGTGCGGTGTTTCATCAATTTATGTTGTTTTTTTTACCTCTATTTATGACCTTGAATTCTGATACAGGGACCTGTCTTGTGATGATCCATATGTGTGTGAAGTTTCATTAAGTTGTGTAGAGCGGCTCAAAAGTTATGACATAAGCCTTTATTTGATCTTTGACCTCTATTTGTGACCTTGACCTTTAATGCAGGGTCCTGAGTCTTGCTCAAAACATATCGTCTTATAATGTTTCATAACTGTGTGAAGTTTCACCATTTTATGTAGAGCAGACCTTCACTTGACCTTTGACCTCTGTCTGTGACCTTGACCTTTGATTCAAGGATCTGAGTCTTGTGATGCTCCATATGTGAGTGAAGTTTCATCAAGTTGTGTAAAGCGGTCCAAAAATTAAGGCATGGGTCTCCATTTGACTTCTTTGTGATCTTGACTTTTGATGCAGAGATCTGAGTCTTGCTAAAAACACATCGTCTTATGGTCATGCGAAGTTTCATCAATTTACGGTGAGTGGACCTTCATTCGATCTTTGTAATAAACGGAATTTAATATGATTATTTTTAATATGATTTTTCAATTCCATCGTTAATTAAAATGTTATAACATGTAATAAATGTTATAAAATGTTATAAAATGATTGTATATAACGGTTATTTATTTCGAAACAAACTCGATCTTGCAATCTGCGGCCAGTTTACGGGCACGCTGCACAACCGTAGTCAACCATAGCCTGAGAATTGGAGTTAAGAGTATAAGGTCTGGCAGTATGACCTGTAACACGGCAAACCCGGTCAATATCTATCGTGAAGTTGACCATATTGAAGGCTGTATTACTTTGAGAGGCCTGCATTATACGGCCCATAATATATTCTATATCTACAGCTGCCCATGCGCTTGAATGGTATTACTACCCAAAAATCATCTATATCCCCGTCATCTGACCCGAACCCAAAGTACAACCTCGTCCTGACTTCACGACCGTCGCTGTTCTGAAGGGCAAACTCCACAATACGTTCAACTACGCGCCGTAGTCCGTGTTCAACACCATTGCTATACATGGTTCACTGCTCAACCCTGACTACGTACCGGCTTCTAGTCAGGGTGCTGTGGAGGATGCGACCGGAATTGAACAAGAATAAGGGGGCATATTTTTATTAGTGGAAGGAACTAGTATGAGGGTTGTGTCGTAAGACGTAGAGGGCTGGGGCTCTATTACTGGGGGTCTAACAGCCGGTGCACTCCTGGCACGCTTCATACCTGACGTGGAATACGATTCATCATCATGCCTCCGCTTTGAATTGTCGCGTGGGGGCGCTACAGGTGTCACTGGTGTGGGTTCGTTAGCGGGAGTGGAGCCTGTAGCCACAACTACACTGTCATCGGAATCGTCTGTAATACCGATAATGGGGACATGTTGCTGTACCTCATCGTCATTCACGGTTCTGTGGAAGAAGAGGAAAAACAAGGCTGCAGAATATAAGGAACATCACATAAAATTCTATATATTTTGTAAATGTTCCACTTAGGAGTGTGACGTGCTAGAGATGGATTCTGTAGAAAAATTCAGGTTCACGAGCCCGTCCACATGTATTATATCTGGCCCTATAGGATGTGGTAAAACTGTGTTTATGCTTAAAATCATTAAAGATAAGGGGGAGATGATCTCAAAATTTGTGCATAGTCATATGGTGCTATTCGACATACCAGTCAGTATTCAACGAGTACCAAGATGATATTTTGTTCCACAAATGTGTACAGTATATGACGTTAATTCGTTAAAGGGAAATGAACATACAGTCATTGTAATTGACGATCTCATGTTAGAAATGGATAAAACGTTTGCCGAGACATTTACAGTATTCTCCCACCATCTTAACATAAGCGTATTCTTCATCAATCAAAACCTGTTTTTCAAAAATGGATACATGCGAGATGTGTCGTTAAATACACAATATCTAATCTTATTCACAGAACGTAGAGATGTGTCACAAATTGGAGTATTACCTAATCAAATATTCCCGAATCAGCATAAGGAGTTTTTGAAAGTTTGTAAAGAAGCTACAAACCAACGTTACGGATATTTGCTTTGTGACCTTCACCCGCAAAACACGTTTAGGGTGCTTCTAAGAACGAATATATTCCCAAACGAGCCTGAAACAGTGTACATTCCAGAATGACAAAGAGGCTAAAGAAATACCATGAATTAATAAAAATCTATCATCGACTGCCCCGGGCATTGCAACAGATGTTTGTTAAAATATTGACCCCGACTTTTTAAAATGCATCTGTAAAATCTGTCTCAAAGTTATAAAATGTAATGTACCAATGAAACCCCCTGAGAAAGCTCGCCTACTCCGTTACAAGAACATAATACGCACACTAGCTCGTAAAAGTCAAACTGTGGGGAAGAAAAAAAAAGTTATTGTACTAGGGGCCCTCAATATATTTTTCTCAACCCTTTTTTCTTAGCTAAATAATAGGCCATGGGCTGAAATGTCTTTTGGGCCTTAAGTTTGAACTTTCTGCGCTTCACATAACCGGATTTTTCCAGTTTGAACCTCCCCTCCTTGTATAAAACCCATGGTTAACGCAGTTTCGAAAATGGCGTCAGACAGTGATGTGCGTCGTAAACAGAGAGCCGTTATCGAGTTCTTAAACGCAGAGAAGGAAACAGTTGGAAATATTCACAAACGTCTGCAAAACGTTTAAGGAGGTGCTGTTGTTGATCGAAGCACAGTTGGAAGCTGATCTAAACGTGTGAGATCATCGGAGAGAGGGAGAGCCAGCCTCGATGATGAGCCACGCAGCAGTCGCCCCGCATCGGCTGTGACATCTCACACTATACAACGTGCTAACAGCATTATTCGATCAAATCGGCGCGTCACATACAAGGAGATATCACTGGCGCTAGGAATTAGTGAAGGAAGTGTGAATACGATAATTCAGCAACTGGGATACTCAAAAGTGTGTTCACGGTTTGTTCCTCGCGAACTGACTAAAGATCACAAAGCCCCCAAAAAAAGAAATCGCTTCTGAGTTGTTGGTTCGATACGAGACAGAAGGGGATGAATTCCTTTCACGAATTGTGACTGGGGATGAGACTTGGGTACACCACTTTGAACCTGAAACAAAACGCCAATCCATGGAGTGGCATCACGCAGACTGCCCACGCAAGAAAAAGTTCAAAATGGCTTCCTCTGCAGGAAAGGTTATGGCCACCATCTTCTGGGACATGAAAGGGGTGATTCTGGTGGACGTTATGAAGAAAGGATAAACACTCAACTCAGAGGCATATATTGCTACCCTATAGAGACTCGAGACGCGTATAAAGCGAGTTCGACCGAAGAGAAAATTGGAAGACGTCCTTTTTTTGCACGATAAAGCAAGACCACACAAAAGTTTGCAAAGAAGAGAGGCCATCACAAAAATGCTCTTGACTGTGTTACCCCACCCTCCATACAGCCCGGATGTGGCACCTTCAGACTTCCATTTGTTTGGGCCAATGAAGGATGCTATTCGTGGAAGAAAGTTTCAGAGTGACGATGAGGTTGTTGAGGAGGTTAAGAGGTGGCTCGAGCGGAACCTAGCGGACTTTTACCAGCAAGGAATAAAAGCCACTGTTTCGAGGTGAAGGAAAGCCGTAGAAAAGGATGGAGACTAAGTGGAAAAATAAAAACTTGTAAAAAAGGTATGTAACTACTTGCGTACAAAATTTCTGGAACTTACAAGGAAACTTGGAAAGAAAAACAAAAGGTGGGGCAAAATATATTGAGTGGCCCTCGTACAAAGAGGGGGCTTATTCCTCCCCATCTTATTTCCAATTTTGGGGCCTTTACTGACTAGATTAATATAATGAAGAATGTATTCGTGATTCCACACGAACTGTATGCTTCACTACAAAGCTCAAAGACCCAAGATAGGTTCTAGAACCCCGTAAATGCAGGCTTAAAAGAATGGAAAGTGAATTAATTTTGGGGCCTTTACTGACTAGATTAATATAATGAAGAATGTAGTCGTGATTCCACACGAAGTGTATGCTTCACTACAAAGCTCAAAGATCCCAGATAGGTTCTAGAATCCCGTAAAAGCAGGCTTAAAAGAATGGAAAGTGAATTGTTAGACCTATTAAACAGTGAAAAGTCACCTGATGAGAAAGGAATCTTACACCAAGAAGCGCTGCAGAAATTTCTTCATGAGTACGAAAATTTTAAGAATCCGACAGAGGTCCCCGTAGTTATTTGGCACAGCGCAGACAACGTTGAGCATGGCGGCATAGGACCTGGGGTCGATGCTAGAGATGACCAGTCAAAGAATAACGTATTGACCCCACAACATATCGAGCATGTATTGAAAAGCAGTCCCCCACATGCATTGAAGAATAAAGGCTGAAGTCTTTATAATCTATTGAGTGAGGACCCCATTATACACTGAACCGATACAGGTGAGGTCATTTTTGAAGGAACAAAGGTACAGGGCTCGAATATCGTAGACATCGTCCATGACCTGGTGAAAAAGTGGGATAGACCTTCACTATCAGGATGGAAGCATATTAAAGCAAGACTACAATAAATAAATGTCCACAAAACATTGATAGGAAATCTGAACAGGTCAAAAGACTTGGAGCAAGCCTCGCTTGTGCCACAACTGAATACGCCATCACCCCCAACGGTGGCATCTCTTAAGAAGAGAAAGAAGAGACCACATAACAGCAGTCAACCCTCCCCGCGAGCCTCTAAAATACGCAAATGGCTAACGTATTGAGAAAACGCTATTATGACATTTCTAGCCCAGCCTCCTATGACGGCGTTGATAGACTGTACAGAGGCGTTTATAATGAGGGAGTAAGGAGAAAAGATGTTGAGAGGTTTTGGCTGGAGCAGGATGCTTATACACTTCATAAACCGGTGAGAAAAAGGTCTAAAAACAGCCAAGACAACAGCGGCATCGATTGACTCTATTTGGCAGGTGGATTTAACAGACACGTAAAGATATTCAGTGTATAATGGTGGCTACCGCTACATCCCATTCATAATAGATGTATTCTTAGGATATCTGTGGTTAATTCCCCTGAAAAATAAATCGCCTGAAACAGTTGCTGATGCTACCAAAACGCTGTGGAAAGAAAACAGGATTCCTGGTTATTTTTGTACGAATATGGGGAAAGAATTTATAGGCCGAGCTTTTCAGAACATGCTGACAAAGTTTAATATCAGCTACTACACTACCAATTCTATATATAAGGCCTCTTTAGCTGAAAGAGTTCAACGTACCATAAACGAACGCATGCATCGCTATTTTACACATAAAAACACATACAGGTATATAGACATTCTGGATTCGTTGGCCTCATCCTACAACCGTTCACACCACCTTGCAATTGGGACAACACCTAACGAAATTTCAGAAAGAGGTAAGCACACAGAGCGTGAGGTGAGAAAAGATATTCGCAGAGCGCCACCACACTCTGCACGCTTCAAAATCGAAGATTATGTAAGGCTGTCGCGTTCGAGTAATAAATTCGCGAAGGGATTTGAGCAAGGTTGGAAACGTGAGATTTTTAAAGTTAGTGCTATGAGACCTAAAGGCGAGATAATGCTGTTTTACGTTGAAGATTTGAATGGGGAAGAAATTGCAGGAGACTTTTACGGCGAGGCGCTGCAGAAAGTGACATTTAATTTAGGAAAAACGTGTTCAAAATTGAAAAACTTTAGGCAGCAAAGGTTCAGGAAAGAGAAAAGTGTACCTGATGAAATGGCTAGGGTACCCAGAAAGCTTCAATACCTATACAAAAGCTGATGCAATAATGAAGGTTATTTCTAGGTCACACTCCCGTCCTCTTCTTCTCTCTCTGTACATCCTGGCAACACCCTGACCAACTTTGTAACAGAACTCCATGGGCTCATTGAATTGGGTCGTGATTCGTATGAGGTTGGAATACGCGAAATTCAGCTGGATACCAACTTTTTAAGTATTGTTTATAAAGAACCCGTTTTTACGGTTCTTAGAGACTTTGATGAGTGTGAAAAGGCCGGAGTAACTCGGGATGAAATCATGCGTGCCGCCCGGAATGGGGATGCACGGTATTACATTATAGTAGTAACACTAGGCCAGGGTTGTTATGGTGCCGCCGAGGATGTTGTGAGAGACCTAAACGGTAGTTTAAAAAGCTCAAATCTTACGGCTGATTTAGTATACGAAATCGTAAACAAAGAAACCTCTGCACATACTCTGACCCTAAAATCACAAGCTAACAGAAATATTACAAAGGCATATTATGAAATATTACGAAGAGAAAGGACTGTTCAAAATTATAACCGAGGGCCGATATGGAGCAGCCCTCCAAAGAGATACCTTTCACGAAGCACAACCTGACTTGTCCAGCCTAATGTATCAGTTGAAATTTGAGAAATTGGGCTATGGCTATCCAGCCCCAGACATGTGCTATACTTACGACAATATATTGGAGCATCAGTTTGTTGGGGATACCCAGGCGCGTCTGCTGCGCATCGCTCACATCCCCAGTCATAGAGGAAAGAGCTTGAGCATTACATATGACAAGCCCCATTATGCCAATGTCGCAATTAATCCATTAACCAATATCTCAATATATATAAGAACGATTGAGGAGAAAAGTTTCCATTCGGTGACGGGAGCTTAACAGTGAAGCTACACTTTCATCGCACTGTGCTTTATTGACCCGAAGGTCTTTCACAGTCTATCGAGGGGTGGGATACCAACGTGGGAGTGGGCTTAGATCCATTTTTTTCAACCATACTGCGTACGGCTGTCCCCTTGCTGAAGAGGGGTGCCAGATATCTCGGGAGGAAAGCGTTACAATCAGGTCTCAACACGGTAGAAGACATAATGGTAGGGTCTAAGCCTGAAGAAGCTCTATAAAAGCACTTAAAGCGTACACGGGATGAAATCATTAAAGATGCAAAGAGAAAAGTGCTCGGTGGTGGGAAGAAGAAAAGAGCTGTCCGGAAGAAGAAGGGGTTACCAACACGGCGTTAAGCGTAAAAGGACTTCAAAAAAGAAGTGTTCTAAGCCAGTGCTTCTGAAACTTTTTCAATGCCGTTCACCCTTGAGCCATTATCACAAAATTTCATTCAGCCCCGACTTCACCTCCTTCAGATTTGTTACTTTTCCAATTCCCTTTCTCTGTATATATAATTATACATGACTCACGTCGTCACGTCGTTTGAAAAGGCGACATAAACTAATTTCTTAAGTGTTTCCTTTTTTGTACTTTTACTAGCTGAACAAAACAGAAAACCAATGAATGACAAGCATCACACACCAGTTAACATTTTTATATTATGTTTTGAACATCAGTTGCTGAGGTGTTACTGCATTCCCGTGATAAGCTTCTCAAAGCGGGGCCCGATTCCCTTCATTCACCCCTCGAGCTCCCTTCACCCCAACTAAAATTTCATTCACCCTTGGGTGAATCATTCACCAGTTTCAGAAGCACTGTTCTAAGCGACTGAAACCTATGGTTGATTATTTTTTTAACTGATATAAGGTAAGGACAGTGCTCTCATGAATCATAGGCTGTTTACTACTTGTCGAGAGAGGTGCCACTATTTTTGGCTCGCCATGGCCCGTTTCATCCAGCTTTATAGTTCACAATGTTGTAAATCGGAGCTGTCCCTCTTTGACATGCCCCCAACTCAAGTTTCTATTGAGCACAGTGACTTTATTATAATTAACCCATTAAACACCATTAGCTCCCCCAGTGCTCCTATAGAGTTCGTGATCCCCAGCTCAGGCCCTTACTTTTTTGATTCAAGCTGTGTGCACATGTACGCTAAACTGCGTATAGCACATTCAGATGGAACGGATTGCGAAGACAAATACGCTGTATTTCCAGAAACAAACTTTCTACACTCCATATTCAGTCAGTGTGACGTGTATTTAAACCTGGTCACCATCTTGGCAGGAACGGTTACTATCACCTACGAGCCTATCTGGAAAATGTACTCAACTTTTCAAAAGAAGCGAAGGACACCTTTTTAACTGCCGAGGGCTGTTATCAAGCTAAGGACGAAAGCAGTATAAAACAAATTTAAAAATTCTAAAAAGAAGATATATGAATGCTTCGGACGCCTGCATACAGACTTCACATTCCAGGAGAAGCTGCTTGTGAATGGGGTCGATATGAAAGTAAAGCTCACTCGTACGAATCCTGGGATCTGTTTAAATCTGGGGGCTGACCAAGAAGAGAGCGCAAAGCCCGCGGTGATTCATGTTATGAAAACGTAATTTCGCGTGCGCCGAGTGAAATTAAGCTCTGCTAAACAATTAGAAATTGAAAAAAAAATTACTACACGTTACAGTAAAATACCCAATTAACAGGGTACAGATCAAACTCTGTACGATGCCAGCAGGGCTGCCATCGAAGCAAATAGAAAACGTCGCCTTCGGATCTCTACCTAAACGGTTATTAATTGGAATGCAGAAAACGTTTCTGTGAATGGAAAATATAAAAAGAAGGCCTTTAATTTAAAAAATTTCGGCCTTAAAAATATAACCCTATACGTCAATGGAGGAGTCGCCTTAGGGGGACATTAGAAACGGATTATTCAACAGAAGCCGTGTTCCCGCTTTGCTTCAGAGCTTCTATTAATCTTGCACATATTGCTGGTATTTGCGATGAATTAGGAATTGGCGTAACACAGAAGGAATTCATCGAACAATTTAACCTTTACCCGTTTGACATCACCCCTGACTTATCTGCTAGTGTAAACACACACTTAAGTCCACAGCAGTGTGGAAACATCTCAGTCAGATTGGAATTCATCAAGTCGTTAGACGCGCCTATTAGTGTACTAGTATACCTCGAATCACAGGCCCTAATAGAGATCGACCGGTTTAGAGGTATAGTCACAGACTTTTAAAATGGATGCGAATACACTCCAGAGAGTAATGAATAGTGATCGAAACACACGCTTCAAATTTATCGGTGTGTTTGCGAAGAACGATACGCTGAAGTTTCCAGCCACGAGACAATGCGGCGCACTTATTCTAAGTACGGGTGTTAGCAGGAGTGAAGGGCTTCACTGGATTGCCGTCTATTTTAAAAATAGGGAATTAATGTACTATTTTAACTCACTGGGGGTTCATCCCTGGAATAACGCTATTATTGTAAAATTTCTCGAGCAATTGCACATACCTCAAATTGTTTGGAGCCCTTATCAATAACAAGGGCCGTATAACAATACTTGCAGTATGTACTGCCTTTCATTTCTCTCGCATATGGCGCGTGGGAAGGAATATACAAATTTTTTAAAATTATTCGATTTGTGCCACACCAAACGAAATGATGCTCTGGTATGCAGACAGATAAAAAACCGGTTCCCGTTTGTACGCACTTGGTGTATTGTGTGAAGTTTTACGCATATATATATATATATATATATATTGTAACGAGTAATTGCAACAATATTGTGTAAAATATAAAATGTCTCTAATAATGTTAGTCTTTGTAGCGTTTAAGGACGAGTCTTATGCTCTGTACCTTATTTAAAATGTAATGGATGCTAATTCTGTGACTACTTTAAGTTGATATAAATATATAATGTATAAAAATTGATGCCAATGTCACTCCTATATGTGTGATAAACATTGAAGGACATATTACGTAAAATTGTGTTGTATAAACGCTATTATGTACTATTTTATAAAGCGTTCCTCATGGTTCTATCATTTAATAAATTGCTGAAAATACATTACTTCCTCTTATCCCAAAACACACACAAGAAAAAGAAAAAACTCACATCACTTCGTCGATGATACAACAATCACTGGCCCGGGTGTGCTGCAAAACTTCTACCTCCGTATTCAGGTCACTGACCGCGACTTGAGTTCCTTCAAAACTATTACGAAAAGTTTCTATAATACGATCGAGTTCCTCATCGGTCCTTAAAGGAGAAAGAACACGGTTGTAGGCAGAAGTGTTTTTAAATTATTTTGACCTGTTCATACATTTTTTGAAGAAAGTCTGCAGGCCTGTGGATTATATATAATTAATACGTAAAAGTAGAAATTTGAATCCCCCTTAAGAGAAAATGCCGAATAGCAATTAGCTTAATCGGGTCATTCACATATACACATTTACAGGAACCGGAACTAGTTTTATACTCACATTTCAATGGTATCCCCAGCCGTTGCATGACAAATGTTCGCAGGGGCTTCCGATGAAAGAAGATTTCCCCGGTTAACTGCGTTGAAAAGCAACACCATGGCTTCAGCACTGCAGGAACACACGGTAAAATCACTCTTTCGTGTATATATATATATATATATATATATATATATATATATATGTGTGTGTGTGTGTGTGTGTGTGTGTGTGTGTGGCTTACCCAAGATTCCCAACTTCATATAAGTCCGGTGTATAATATATTTCTGATTGACTGGCAGTGTCCATGACGGGGCAGGGTTGCGTGGTTATTCGCTTACAAAAATAACTGTTATGGCGCCCAGCTGAAAATGCCCCATTTTTATATACGGTACGCTACTCCAATTCGAGTGACGAATAGCTGTACACCAATCACAAGCTCGCTGACTTCCTGATTGAGCAGTGATACCTGTGTGGAGGTTTAGAAATTTCTACGATATTCGATTCTGCGCATGCGCAGTACAGGTAGAGAGAGAGAGAGAGAGAGAGAGAGAGAGAGAGAGAGAGAGAGAGAGGGAGAGAGAATGAAAATGAAAAGGTTTATTGGCAGACTATAGTCTATATGACAAATATTATTAATTCAATGACAGTTTACATACTAAGGATAGAAATATATACAAGGGATATACTTTTTGTTTATAAACTACACCCGAAGTTCAGAAAAGATTAGGAGTTGGTTTATTTACGACACCCGCATCTGCGCGCAAATTTGACGTATAGTTTATATGCCTCACCCAGGGCGAAAGGGTTAAGTTACCGGCAAGGCTATGCAATTAAAAATGATTTTGAAGAGAGTAGTGCCCCACATAATGTAAGGTTAATGGAAGGTAAAGAACAATGCACTCGGAAGGGCTTTGACCTTTCACAAATTGAACTGAAACCAAAGTACACTGTTCCTTCAACACTTAGTGCTGAGAAACTCCATGATTTGCAGGACCTGTCCAACTATATTTTTTCCCAGGAAAAGGCTAATTATTTCCTGGATATTATCAAGAACTAGCAGGAAGGAAAGTGTAGCATAAAATAGACACGTTTATCTTTCTAACAAAAAAAAAAGGTGTTATTATGTTAAACCTTTCAAAGTTATAGCAAAGTTATCGCGTTTTCTGTTTTTAAAAAATGGTGCTTATATCCTTATTTATTTTAACATATTTAACGGAATTTCGAAAACAGCAAACAGCAATCCATAAGGCAAGGTTGTTTTTTAAAAAACTTTAAATTTTATTAAAGTTTTCCCTATGAAATATTACACTGGGGAACAAATTTCAACTTTTTGTCTATTGAATTAGATTTGACAGTTCTAGGTAATTTGGGTGCGCTGAGCACGAATTTTTACTCGGTTTTGCTCTATCAGGTCCTGATTTTGCTCAACACCCCTCCTCTTTCGTCGTATTCATAAAAAGGTTTTTTTCTCAATATTCGCTGTCTTTTTGCAGTTACACATTATGCAACTAGGTTTTTATCTAGGTATTTGTACCTATTGTTATGGTATTGTTGTATTATGTATATTTTTATATGTAACACCCTAAAAATATTTTTAATTTTGTCATTTTTAACCCATTTTAATATTAGTAAATTAAGCTAAAAATATCATAGAATTCTAAAATTTTCTCGAGCGTTCCTGTTCTCTGTAGAGTATTCTAGAGGGACAACTAAAATATATAAAAGCGACTCGTTTCCAGAGTTAATCAGTCAATTCAGTCAGTCAGTCAGTCAGTCAGTTGAGTTAGTTAATTAAGTTTGGGCATTAACATAATTTTGAATTGGCATATGATTTAGTGAGTAATTTTGTCATCGTGATTTAATATAGTTGATTTAATTAGACGTAATTTATATTGTACCTACTCATCCGTGTTTCTAGTTTAATTTCATAGATTGTAAGTACCTATTTCATAATAAGTACCTATTTAAACTAATTTTTGTGTTTATATTTCAGATTTTCTTAAATTTATATGAATTAAGGGCTTTAAATACCTTTACAAATTGGCAGAACAATCAAGCAATATGTCATCAAGCACTAGAAAGTTCAAATGCAAAAACAACCCTGATTCCTTCTGTTATATATGTGGAAATTTTACACTTCCACATCAACGAGCAAATATAACTGACTTCGTAAAAAGAGCTTACTTAGCTTATTTTGGCATAAAACTGGGGGACCAAGATAAATCGTGGGCTCCACATAAAGCCTGCACTATATGCATTGAAAGACTGCGACATTGGACGAAGGGTTCGGATTCAAAAATACCTTTTGGAGTTCCGATGGTAAGTTTATGATTTCATAAAACTACGTAATTTAATCACTAGTATACTGTAACTTACCTAAATGTAATTGTAACTTAGGTACATAAACAAAAATTTACAGAAAATGTTTATAAGAATCTCAAATATTGCATAAGGTTGAAACACATAGAAATGTTAAATGTTTGGGTGATAACTTTTGATAAAATTCATAAAAACAAGTCTCTCGTCGCTTTTGTTAACGCTTTACAATTTTTTTTCCATATCAGGTGTGGCGAGAGCCTACTAACCACGAGACCGATTGCTACCTTTGCTTTGTCAAGACTTCGGGCTTCACTAAGAAAAATAAACATTGTATCGAGTACCCAAATTTCGACACCGCGATACGACCTGTGCTACATTCAAATGAGATCCCCATTCCAAAATTTAAGGGTCTGCCAACTCAAGAATTAGTTGAAGATGTTCCTGAAAATATTGTTATGCACTTTGAGGAGTCAGACACCGATTTTGACCCCAGCGTATTTGAAAGTCAAAACGATCCGCAAAAGTTTAACCAGGCCGAGTTGAATGATCTTGTAAGGGATCTAAATTTGCCAAAAAAGGCTGGAAATTTTAGCTTCAAGACTTAAAGAGAAAAACTTGCTTACTTCAAACACATACATTTCATTTTACAGAAAAAGAGAAGAAGAACTTGTTAAATATTTTAGAACAGAGGATAGTTTAGTATATTGCTTCGACATAGTTGGTTTGTTAAAGAAGATGGGGGTTGAGTCTTACGATGCAAATGATTGGCGCTTGTTTTTAGACAGTTCGAAAAGAAGTCTTAAGTGTGTGTTGTTGCATAATGGCAATCTATACGGCTCGATACCGATTGGGCACTCAACAAAATTAAAAGAAAAGTATGAACATATAGAAAAGGTTTTAAATCTTATCAAATATAGGGAGCACGAGTGGATCATATGTGTTGACTTAAAAATGGTTAATTTTCTGCTAGGACAAGGAGGGTATACTAAATATCCCTGCTTCCTTTGCTTATGGGACAGCAGAGCCAAGGAAGAACATTATTTCAAACAAATCTGGCCAGCACGAACATCACTTACTGTCGGAGAAAAAACGTAATTAATCCACCTTTAGTGAGCAGAGATAAAATCATATTTCCTCCTCTGCATATAAAACTAGGCCTCATTAAACAATATGTAAAAGCTTTAGATACGAACGGCGAGTGTTTCAAATACATAACTTCAAAATTTCCAAGTTTAAGTTATGAAAAAATCAAGGCGGGAATTTTCGACGGTCCACAAATAAGAACAATGATTAAAGACAGCAATTTTCCTAATGTCATGAATAAATGCGAAAAAAATGGCTGGTTCTCATTCGTGGACTTGATAGAAAACTTTTTAGGCAATTATAGGGCAGATAACTACGAAGAAATCGTAAAAAAACTTTTAAGGGACTACAAGGAGTTAGGTTGCAATATGAGCATAAAAATGCATTTTTTGAATAGCCATCTTGACCAATTTCCAAGTAATTTAGGTGATGTAAGTGACGAACAAGGGGAGAGATTCCACCAAGATATAAAAATTATGGAGGAATGGTACCAAGGCCGCTGGGATTCCCACATGATGGCTGATTACTGCTGGTGCTTGAAAAGAGACCTGCCATCAACAAGCAAATACGCTAGAAAGTCTTACAAAAGAAAATTTTTGCCACAGTGAAAGCTTCATATCTGTTTGTTTTTTTATTTTAAGTCATTTCTATCGTTATAATGTAATTTTACTGTAGTTTGAACTGCTTGTATTCATGAAACTTGAAAAAAAAATTTAACACATGACTTAATTTTTTAGTGTTATTTAACATAGAAAATGTTAAAACATTTATGGCCCCTAATATAAAAAGAATTAGCCTTTTATAATGTATTTACATATTAATATAATTGATAGTGTCAGTATCTTTATATTAGTGGGGCAACTATTGATTTAGTCATTGAAATAATAATTTAGAATATTCTAAATATTATAATTGTTTTAGTTCAGTTTAAAAATGTTGAATTTTAGAGTTTGGGGAGAATTTAATGTAAATTAAATATTAAATAAGTCTGGTACTGCAATAATTCGAGTTATTACAGAATTACTTAATTAATACAATGCATTGCTAAACCTAAAATATAAAAATAATGACATTTTCAACCCTAATATCACCTTCGGAAATGTAATTTTACTTATAAAAAAAAGTTCTCTACATTTTCTATGTTCGATTCTTGAAAAACAACCCACTCTTATGAACTGCTGTTTATTCTCTTCGCATTTATTTTGATCTCTGATCATCAAATCATAATCTTTTTTTTACGTGATGTGTGAGAATGTGCTTGAGGGGTGATTATGATTGATTGAAACATCGAAGCGTCTGTTTGTCTATCTGTCTGTCTGTCTGTCTCTTTGTCCGTCTGTCTTTAAAAATAAAACTTCTGAAATTTAATTTTATATATAAAACGAAGCATTTCACCGCTGATTCTGGTAAATAATGTTCTAGGAGTTAGCAAAATGGGCCGCATTCATGTGGGTAGTCGGAATATTATGTGGGTAGGCCAAATATCTCGTACGCAACTTTAAAAAAGATGAAGATCTATACTTAATTACAGGGACGAGCGCAATTGAAGCAAAACCTATGCAGTTCCTTCAAATGCAGAGTGTCTAGGTACCTCAATCCTTGTGTTTGGCCCTTCTCCCTGTATGGGCGGGGCATTTTGCAGGTAGTCGCCCTTGGTCCCGCCTTCCAGCATAAAAGTTGTCAGCCAGACTCCGTACTGAGTGGATGCATTTCCTGAGCTCTCTGATATTGCTTCTGCTTTTGGATATTGCCAATAACCTTGCTTTTGGTAAGTTCCGAATTTTACATAGTTGCGTTTATATTATATAGTTAAGTACTTGAACACAAGTGGTTTTTAGTGATTTAGAAGTTTTCATCGCGTGCCGGCTTAATTTAACTTAAACTTGTGGCAGTTATAAACTAATTTAATTTGTGTGATGCCGTCGCAGAAAGCGTCGTGCGTTAGGCGTGGGGTGAATCGGTGGTATACGGATTTTAGGGACTATGAAGACGGTCCTATGGCGATTACCGAGAGATCGTTTTTTTTTTTTGCGAATTAAGGGAGGAAATAGTTGACATAAAACGCAGTGTACGTGAGATAACGGAAAGACTTGCAACGCTTGATGAGGGCAGCGGTAGGGTTACGGTTGACGAAAGCCGAACCAATACTAACGTTGAAGACGTTAGTAATTTGAAGGGTGAGGTGCGTAACCTAGTTTCTAGTTTAGGTAGCTTATCGGGAAGGTTGGATAGAGTTGAGAAAGGGGTTAAGGTTGGTCCGAGATTAGTAGATGGGGAGGGATTTAGAGAAGTTAAAGGTGGAGCTAGGCCACGTACGTTAGATAATAGGAATCCCCCTCTATCGAGGTTTCGAACCCTTTCGCCCATTTCGAAAGGGACGTGAATGAGGGGGAAACTATTTTAATTGGGGACTCTTTAGTGCGCCACATGGACAAAGAGTTCGTTGAACGGCATCCAACCAAGAGGAGGAAGGTCTGTCTCCCAGGGGCCAGGGTTCACAGAGTTGGAGACGAAGTGGATAGGATTGACGTTGCCTCCCGTCACTCGATGTTGGTGACGATGGTAGGGGGCAACGACTCGTATAGGCCTGATACGAGAGTGCCTGACCTTTTGGAGAGATATAAGGGTTAATTAGGTCCCTAAAGGCGAGGTCAGATAGGTATTCAGTTCTAGGTATTAAACCTAGGCACGGTTTGGGTCTTAGGATTACGTCTAAAATGATGTATTTGAATACTAAATTAGAAGAGATTTGTGCTGAGGAAAATGTACCCTTCGTAAAGCTGTGGTCAGAATTCAGTGATCCTAGCCTTTTTATAAAAGATGGGGTGCATTTTAATAAAATAGCTAATACTAGGCTAGGTAGGTTAATTGACGAAAACGTACGAAAGCTGTATAGGTCGAAGCCTTTAAACGTTGTGGGTCCGGGGAACGCGGGCCCGACGTGAAAAATAGTTTAAAACGCCGACCCGTAGTAAAAAATAACTTGAACGTCTTTTATTGTAACGCGCGTAGTATTAGAAATAAATTAAACGAATTTAAGGCGATAATTTATTCCAGCAACTACGAACAGTTGCTATCACTGAAACGTGGTTAAATACCGTGACTCGGGACTTGTTGGGGAACTTGAAATACCGTGTTTTAAACTCTTTACCAATGATAGGTTGCATAGGATTGGTGGCGGCGTTTTGCTGTACATTCGTAATTCCCTTAGGGCTATCGAGGTTAAGATAGATTTTCCGGCAGCAATTAATGCGATATGCGTTGAAGTTAGGGCGCGTAGTCTTAGTTTCAATTTTGTTGTTGTTTATAGACCTCCCGTTCAACCCCTCAATACCGACATTAGATTTTACACACTTCTTAGTAACTTTATGAATAATCGGGATAGTATAGTTGTCGGAGACTTTAACTGCCCTAACATCAATTACGAGACTTTTACTGGTAACGCTGAGGGTTTGAGATTGATTGAGTTCATGGAAGATAATTTTTTACGACAGATGGTTACCGAACCAACGCGCTGTGATAATATTTTAGACGTGGTGATGTAGTGATCATCAAATTCTTAGGTTTAAGTTATTGATAGAAAACACTAAGGATAGTAACGTAATAGAAGTCCCTGATTTTCGTGGGCCAATTTTTATAGTTTTGCGGATAGGATGAGAGTAGTGGACTGGGATGACTTATTTATGGGTAATGACGCAAATTTGCATTGGGAGGCGTTTAAAGAAAGTTTTTTTGAATATCGAAAGGGAGTTTATTCCTCGTAAGCCCAAGCGCGCTAGAAATCATGGTAGACCTAAGAGATGGACTAGGGAAATAGGCGAGTTCATAAACGAGCGTAACAGAGCGTATAGACTTAATAAGCGCAATGGCACGGTAGCTAACTTTAATAGATATATCGAGCTTCGACGTGAGGTTAAAAGATCAGTTAGGAATACTAAGCGTAATTTAGAGACACTTATAGCTGCGGATAGTAAACACAACCGAAAAAAGTTTTTCGATTACGTGAATAATCGTAAGCCGATAAAAGATAATATAGGCCCTCTCTTGGACGCTAATGGCGCTTTGGCTTCTGACGCTCAGGCGATGGCGGGTATTTTTAATAACCTTTTTGCGACAGTTTTTACCGCAGAAGACGTCAATAATGTCCCCGATCTGGACGATATCGTTTCATTTAGTAGCGAGACTATTTTGGATGAAATAACTGTTTACGAGGGTGAGATTGCGCATTATATCGATAAGTTAAAAGGTAGCAAGGCTCCAGGCCCTGACGCGTTTTATCCTAGACATCTGAAAGATTCGAAAGAAGTTATCGTAGGCCCCTTAACGAAGATTTTAATCAGTCACTGGAAACGGGTATTATTCTTGAAGAATTAAAATTAGCTAACGTCACGCCCATTTTTAAAAAAGGCGACCGCACAGGAGCTAACAATTATAGGCCCATTAGCTGAACGGCAATTGTCGGTAAACTTTTGGAATCCATAGTTAGGGATCGTATCATCGAACACTTAGAAAGTCGCGATTTGATTAATAGTAGTCAGCATGGGTTTCAACGCCACAGATCTTGTTTAACTAATTTGTTAAAATTTTATAACGAAATAGTGCGCTAATACGATAGGCATAGAGCGGCTGACGTTATTTATTTAGATTTTAAAAAAGCGTTCGATACAGTTCCGCATAGAAGACTAATTGCGAAGGTTAAAGCGCACGGTGTACGCGGTCAGGTAGCTAACTGGTTAGAGGAATGGCTTCGTGCTAGAAAACAGAGGGTCGTTGTTAATGATACTGAATCGGGGTGGTTGGATGTAGGTAGCGGTGTCCCACAGGGTTCAGTGTTAGACCCATTGCTATTTGTAATTTACATTGACGACATAGCTGTAGGTTTGACTAGTAACGTGTCAAAATTCGCGGACGATAGTAAAATAGGCGGTAAGGTTGTTAACGAGGACGATAGAAATAGCCTCCAAGACGATGTAAATAGGATTATGGAGTGGACGGATAAGTGGCAGATGCAATTTAACGTAGACAAATGTAAAGTTTTGCATATAGGTTCTCGTAACAATACCACTGGTCAACAAAGATTTTTCATCAGAGTAAAATTTGTGGTGGCTGGATAGCATTTTTCACGCTGATTCCAAAACTGCATTCAGAGTTTTTCTAGCACGTATAGTTTTCAAGTTGAAGGCATATATATAACTACACAGATTTAACAATTTTAAATAGGCAAAATACTAATATTTCAACATTTGATTGTGTTTATTTCATTGTGTTTTTTTAGTTTATTCATCTTATTTATTTCAATTATCTTAATTATACATCTTATGTATTTCAGGTGTGAGCTTTTACGTCTAGCAGCATTGTGATTCAGGCAACAACGCCGTGCTTTGTGTGTCAAAAGATCAGTCCAGTCCAAGAACTTGTTGTGTCAAGTTGGTGTACATTTTTTTTGAATTTATAGTTTTCTCAGGTCAGTCAACATGCCTCGACAATGTAGAATGACCCCGACAAGTTCTGTTTCGTATGCGGCCAGTTGACAACTAAAACACAGCGACGAAGTATTACAACCGACATTAAGAAAATATACAAGCTATACTTTGGTTGCCATCTAGGTGACCAAGATAAACCATGGGCGCCACATCAAATCTGTTCTGGCTGTTCAAATGGATTACGTGATTGGCTTAACAAAAATAAAGCTTCAATGCCATTTGCCATACCCATGATATGGAGGGAGCCGAGAGATCATCATGAAGACTGTTATTTTTGTAGTGTGAACTTAATGGGGTTTTCTGCCAAGAACAAACACCAGATTGTATATCCAAACTTGGATTCAGCACGTAGACCAGTAAAACATGATGAAACATTGCCCATTCCAATTCCCCAAGTGATAGGCTAGATTCTATCATAGATGACATGGAAAGTGATGAAGGTGCAACTGGCGTTTCCGGACCATCTACAGAACCAGAGTACACTTTTGAAGGTAGACATTTAGAGCTAAAAAGTTAACCCAAGGACAGTTGAATGATCTTGTTAGAGACTTATCGCTGTCTAAAGAGAAATCAGAGCTTCTCGCCTCAAGACTAAAGGAGAACAATTTACTTGAGAACAATGTTCGTATTAGTTACTACCAAAAGCGGAATTTTGAATTAACAGCATTCTTTTCAGTAGACGGTCCTCTCTGTTATTGCCATGACATCAATGGACTATTTACAGCCATATCTCAGACGTATGTGGCATCTGAGTGGCGCCTCTTTATTGATTCGTCGCAGAGAAGCCTGAAAGCAGTTCTTTTGCATAATGGTATTATAATGCCATCCATCCCCATTGCCCATTCCGTCCATCTAAAAGAGACATATGACAATATGGATATACTACTTAAGGCAATCAAATACGACAGTCATCAATGGAATGTTTGTGGAGATCTAAAAGTTATAGGAATGCTTATGGGTATGCAGTCAGGATTCACAAAATTTTGTTGTTTCCTTTGCCTGTGGGACAGTCGCGCCACTATAGAACATTACACCAAAAGTGACTGGCCACTTAGGTATACATATGTCCCAGGGATAAGCAATGTCCAGTCTGTCCCTTTAGTGGATCCCCAAAAGATCTATCTGCCACCTCTTCACATTAAACTTGGTTTAATGAAGAATTTTGTTAAAGCAATGGGTAAAGTCAATTCTGAACGGTTCCAATGCCTTTCAAGGAAATTTCCGAAGGTTACTGCAGCAAAATTGAAGGAAGGAATTTTTGTTGGGCCACAAATAAGGGAGGTTTTGAATGACACTGAATTTGAAAAAGTCCTAAGTCCGCTGGAATTGAAGGCTTGGCTGGCGTTCAAATGGATATGTGAAAACTTTCTTGGAAGCAACGAGTCACCTGCGTATAAGGATGGAGTCAAGAACCTCCTTGATGCCTTCAAAGAAATGGAGTGTCGAATGTCGTTAAAAATTCACTTCCTGCATTCCCACTTAGATTTCTTTCCTGAAAACCTTGGTGCAGTGAGTGACGAGCAAGGAGAGCGCTTCCATCAAGATATTCAGATGATGGAGAAGCGCTACCAAGGATATTGGAATGAAAGCATGATGGCGGACCATTGTTGGATGCTGTATCGTGACAATCCAGGCCAAATTTACAAAAGGAAATCACACTCACAGCGCTTTTAATAAAATAATGTATATATTCTTTATTTATAAGTACATTGAATAAGGTATATGATGTATTTGTTGTTTAGCATTCCTAAGTGTGATCTATACATCTATAAATTTTCTTATAGCAATATCAAAAACTTAAAAATATCAAAACCAGTGTATCTATATAACTATACGTGCTAGAAAAGAAATAAAACCAGATTCGGAATCAGCGCGAAATATGCGTTAAGTGTGATCATGTTTGTGATGAGAAAAAAAAGGTTTCATTTTGTTGGCCAGTGAATTACACGTACACGATGGATGATAGACAGTTAGCCAGCGTTGACGAGGAAGTAACTTTAGGTGTACGCGTATCTAAGGATTTAAAAGTTAGGAACCGGTGCATGGAGTCTTGGGCAAAAGCTAATAGGATGTTAGGCTTCATAGCGCGTAATTTCGAATTTAAATAGAAGAATATTATATTGCCCCTTTACAAGTCCCTAGTCAGGCCTCATTTGGAATATGCTATTTAGTTTTGGTGCCCGTATTTGCGTAAGGATATCGATAGGTTAGAAAGGGTTCAGCGTCGTGCCACGAAACTAATTCCGTCATTGCGCAACAAGCCTTATGAAGATAGGATTAAAGAGTTAGACTTGCACTCACTCGAAACTAGGAGATTAAGGGGGGAGCGTATTGAAGTTTTCAAAATCGTTAATAACATCGATAACGTAAATTTTGACAAACTGTTCACTTTCGATAATAGTAATACTCGTAATAACGGATTTAAGTTGCGTGGCAGACGTTTCATTACTAATATCGCTAAAAACCTCTACGTTTAAAGTAATTGATAAATGGAATAATCTTCCCGCGCCCGTCGTGAACTCTACCAGCGTTAATATGTTTAAGAACCGTTTAGATAGGCATTTTAAAAATATTAACGTTGTTTAATATCATAATAAAACAATCCCCCTTTTCCCTCCGAGCTGTCCCCTTTCCCTTCCGAGCAGCCCGCTTTTCCCTCTCCTTCGTTAGAATTATTAACGTTGTTTAATATAATAAAATCATTAGGAACAGGAGCTCTGGGGCTGGTGATCCAGGATGAGTCTGTTGACAATAATGCCAGCGTATGACATGCCAGCGTGGGATGCCAGCAAAAAAAAGAAAATTAGAATAACACGAACTTAGATGTAGCTCGTAGCGTAAACTAACCCACGTTTTGTTATTCTTTCTACTTTTTTTTCTCTCTCTCCTTATTTGCATGTCTGTAACTCTCTTCATTGCATGTCTGTAGTTTGCATGGTATGTTAGTGTTGAGTTAAGAATGTGTTGCATGGTTTGTAATGCGTTCTTATTTTACTTCTTTTCATCTTTCACCCCTTTCTGGTAGAGTGGGCTGCATCCTCTACCTTCCTATGGAGTGGAGGACTGGTCTGCAACAGCTCGAAGTATTCTCTTCGACTATTTTTCCAACTTGTCGGCAGTGGCCGGCGGATGGTGATGGTGTCTTTCTTTCTCTCTTTCTGAATGAATTTTAACCCACGAGTGATAGGTTTTGCTACTTACTTAACCCCTTCTTCTCTTCTTTTAAACCCTTACTTTCTTCTTTCTCTCGGGCTAACCTCAGAGTGGATCTTAGGGTCTTTGTTAGCCTTAGCTTCTGTAGATCTGTAGAAGTTTTTGGCCTTTCAACCGTTCTAGCAGTAGTAAAAAGCTAATTAGAAAAGTATAAGATAAATTTGTAGATAGTAAAAATGGTGGCCTTACTCGCAAAATCCGCTGTACAGTTGTATACACAAAGAACGGAGTTTCAGCACAGACATTTGATGTTGCATTATTAATTATTTCATTTCGTTATGCCTACCAAAACTGAGATCAGCTAGTTAACTACTCACGCTGTAAAAATATCCTTATACAGTGTTAGTACAATTTGCTGTCAGAGAGTAAAATCGTATTAATTTTATTTATTGAAATGTAGAAGGTGCAAATAACTGAGTTATGCCATAAATTCCATTTTTCATAAATGTGTGTAGAAAATGTTATTTACTGGGTGTGCCCTACTAAAACGAAATCTCTAAAGCTATACCGTAACATTACTACGGCAAATAAAATATTTTAACGGTATACGTTAACTAATTACTGTTTTTGATTACAAATAAAATTTTATATTAAGGTGAAAATTTTTTTAAATATTACGTTAGTTTTTGTAATATGAATTCAGAGATGTTCTCTGTGTTAAATATATACAAATTAAATAAATAGCGCCACCTGGCAACTAATCTTTAAATATGATGGGGATAAAAGGCGAAAAATTAAATAGTTAGCCCTAATTTAATTTCTATTTTGTTTTAAAGATTATATTAATGTTTTTTATGTTATAGTTTAAGGATAAATTTGTATATTAAGGTGAAAATTTTTTTTGTATTCAATTTGGTTTATCATATTCAAATTTTTGTTTAAAAGATTGCACACCAAAATCAAATTGGCCTTGTAGTGGTTTTCTATCATGAGAAGCTCAATAGATGAAACTATTGGCATTGACCTTTTTTTGAGACCTTGTCGGTCTACCCCTAGTCTCATAAACGTATTTGTTTATGCTTAAGAGCTCTGTCTATTAATTGGGTCGTATTTAGAGACCTTGTCGATCTATCAGG
Source organism: Bathynomus jamesi (assembly GCA_023014485.1). NCBI lineage: Eukaryota > Metazoa > Arthropoda > Malacostraca > Isopoda > Cirolanidae > Bathynomus > Bathynomus jamesi. Next base: position 517,615 of record JAJOZX010003278.1, read on the forward strand.
AGCTGGTAAGTAAAAGCCGTAGATAAGTCCTCTTTGGTCAATCAGGTATAGGTAAGTACAGCAGTAGGTAAGTCGGGTGTGTAATACTGTTACTGCTGAGAGGTCTTAAGGTCTAGACCAGTGATGGCGAACCTTTTCAACCCTGGGTGTCAAAAATTAAAAATTTTCGTGATCATATTCAAGTGGCGTGTCACATACATAAACGATCACTGTTATCAAAGGAACATCGCAATTATAATAATAAAACTATCTATTGTAGCTCATTTGAACAATACAGGAAAAATAAAAATAAATGACAATAAAATGTTTTAAAATAAAAACTACAATTTTACCTGTTATTTAGTGACTTCTTTGTTGCTGTACTCTTGAAGAAAGCTCTTTTATAGCAGGTGTGTAATTCGTACATTTTAATGCTACACAAGCAGCACTGACATCATCAACCAATCTGTTTCTCTTGTCCGTTTTAATGTTATTCAAAGTTGAGAACAAAGTTTCGCAGGAGTAAGTTGATGAAAAAATTGTCAGTATAGCTTTGGCAAGTCTTTTAAGAGTGTCAAAAGTTTCCGGGATCCAGTTCCCCACTTTCAGAATTTCATTGTCAGAATTATTATTCATAGATCCCTGCAAGCGGTCTCGCTCGACTTTTCTAACTCAGATCTAAGATCAATAAACTTTTGCTTCCAAATAGAGCAGGATTGGAACTCTGCTAACTGCATTTCAAAGCCATTTAAATCCAACCACTCAAACAAATCTTACTTCAGATTTGTAAAAACAGCTTTATCAGGATATTTTATAAAATTTATTGTTCCTTCTAACTCTCTGAACTGCACAAATCTTGTTGAAAACTGCTCAATTATAGAGTTTAAAATTTAAACAAATTGTTCTCGAGCTTGTTCCAAGTCGTCTCTGTCTTGGCACTTCATTTCATCAAAATGTTTCTTCAACCTATGAAAGTACTTATAACTTCTACTTTCTAACAAACGTTTAAAAATGTTGAGCTTGCTTTCAAAGCCTTTGATCAAGCCAAACATTACATCAATAGTTTTTCCAAAACCTTGTAATTTAATATTGAGTTCATTCAGATGTAATGACAGATCAGTGAAAAACAAGTCTACTGAGTCAAGCCACATCAGTTAATTGAGGAAACTGTTCTATATTTTTCATATTTAAAAATAGCCTGATTTCATTTAAGCATTCCACAAAACGTTCAAGTACCTTACCGCGACTTAACCATCGCACATTATTATATATAAGTAATCCATTATAAACTGAATCAACTTCATTTAACAGTGACATAAATTCTCGTTTGTGCAAAGCCCGTGAAGCTATCAAATTGACTATTTTTGTCACAACTGCCATTACATCATTAGCTTCTTTTAAACCTACCTTTGCACACAATACCTCTTGATGTATAATATAGTGAAAGCATACAAGCGGATGACCAACAGTTTCTGTAAAATGTTTCACGAATCCAACATTTCGTCCAACCATATTTGGAGCACCATCTGTCGTAACGGACACTATCAGGGTGTCCCATAAGTCAGGCATCATATGAAAAATAATAAAAAAAGACAAAACAAAAGCTTTTATTTGCAGAATGTGCTCAATATGTCCACCATTGTTTTCAATACACAAATTCAGACGTGATACCCAGTCAGCAAGCACACGGTGAATGATGTCAGGAGTAATGGTGTTACATGCCCCAATAATGCACTGCCGCAAATGTTCAACACTCCTAATTTTCTCTGCGTATACCAGCGCTTTCAAGTGGCCCCAGAGATAAAAATCTGCTGGCGTGAGATCCGGGCTTCTAGCTGGCACCTTACTTGGGTGTGTAATGTGCAGGAGCGCCGTCTTGCTGGAACCATGTTGGGAAATTTCCTTCTTCGTTCAAGACACTGGGAAATGCTTCTTCCTTGAGCATACGTAGGTAGGTGGCTCCAGTGACATGTTCATCGAAAAAGAGGGGGCCTATGATGCGATCCTTCCAAATGCTACACCATACCATCACCCGAGATGCACCTTGTTCCTTTGAAGAGGTATAACAGTGAGGGTTGTTTTGGACCAGTAGCGGGTGTTCTGTCGATTTACCTCACCATTTCCATAAAAAACAGCCTCGTCATTGAACAGAATGGTGGACGGGAAATTGGCATCTCGAGCATAAATTATGGTTTGTAGAAATAGAAAAATATTAATTTCTCCTATGATGCAGGACTTATGGGACACCCTGTATCTGTTTATCACGAAGCATTCTAACAACAACCTCACATATATCTGCTCCTGTTGTATTCAGAGGCAAATTTTCTAACTTAAGTAATTCCTCATATATTGCATTGCCACTGGGATATCTAGCAATAATAGCTGATTGAGCCGATGATGTAGTATTGGTGGTCTCATCGAGACAAACAGAAAAGAAATCACATGCAATTAAGTCTTTTTTCACTTGATTTTCTATAGCAGAGTTCATCTTCATCACTCTGTCTTTAACAGTATTTCTACTAATTGGTAATTCATTAATACACTGAATAATAGCTGCTTTATTTTGAAAGTCATCAAATAAAAATGGTGCACATTTCATAAAAGCTTCCTTAACGAAATCTCCATCACTAAGTAAGTTTCCATGCTGGACAATAGTATGTGAAATACTGAAGCTTGCAGACACTAAATTTGAAGGCCCACTTACAAATTTAAGTAAATTGTCTGATTGAGACTGTTTATCTTTTAACATTCGCAATATATATTCTTTACGTTCTTGCTCACTTTTTTCTAGAAGCCACTGGTGGTTAGTGTCGAAATGCCTTTTCACATTCCAAGTTCTGTTCACAACTGTTTCGCTACACAGGATGCATAGAGCTTTGTCGTTCGTATCAATAACGCCATATTTTTCAGTCCACCAATCTTGGAAACTCCTTCCGCTTCCTTTCTTTGACAATTTTATTTTTTTGTTTACTGATTGCGCCATTATGATAAGGCTGAAATATTAAAAAACAATAGCAATTCAAAATCGTTAACACAAATATTTAATGTGACAAATGGATGTTAGAACAAGTAAAACGATGAATTAACGTTAGGCCTAATTAGTTTCAACGGTACCACAGTTAATAATGTTAATGGAGATAAATTTTCATTTTCCAACACAGTAATATCAATAACACTTAATACTAATAATTAACACTAGCAAACACTTAATATTAATTAATAATGAAACATAACACTACAAACAGTGATTAATAATGACTTAGACTCATTAAATCAAAATGCCCGTGTAAAACGACGCCATGGCTGACTAAAGACAGAGAAAGAAAAAATCAGGGTTGCCAATTCTGAATTATGAATACATAATTCAGAGTTGCCAGCCAAAATTAATGCTTAATTTTATACTATTTATAATGGTAATTTATTTCACTTCAAATCCAACCACAGTAATATGTAATTAAATAGCCATCAAATATAGAGAAGTGAGTGTTTATTTACAAAAAAAAAATATATATATAATCATTTCCTATTTAATTAGATGAAATTAAAAACGTCTCTTGATTTGATCGATTTTCATTCTTTATAGTTTTTATTTAACTTTTGGACGATAGAAATGTCAATTTAGGCGTGTCAACCAAAAAACAGCAACGTGTCACCTTTGACACGCGTGTCATAGGTTCGCCATCACTGGTCTAGACGATTGGTTGTGGCCCGATCTCGACCTCGCGCTACTGATGGGTGGGCTCTTAATGTCTATACTGGAGGTCATAAAGTCTATACTTAGTCGATTGGTGTAGCCCTCATCTCCACCATGTGTTGCTGATGGGATGAGCGTCTAAAAGTTTTTATTTATTCCGTGTTACAGACATGTATACTGTTGCGACATTCTAAGGTAACTGGCGGCTTAAGCCTTCTAATGGCAGCGATGCTGATTTACACTTTCTGAGCGGATTGCTGTGTCAAGAGCTATCAGTATGCGTCTGGGCTGTCCAGGCGACGGATGTTCTCTCTCCTCTCTCTTAGGTTAGGTTTGGGTGGCAGCTTGGGGGATTCCCCTTGCTTGCATAACCTTTTTTTTTGGTGGCACATGCACCATGGGGGTGCACCTCGCAACAAGGGAGGTGGAGGTGTCACTGACACTCATTTGATGAACATTGCAATTGCTCTGCACTCGTCCATTTTGAGAAAATACTACTAACTCATTACCCTTAAATTTGAGAAAAGTTGAAATATAATTAGATGGGATTTATCCTTTGACCAAAGACAGTCCGACTGTCCGAGTGGTATCAGATTTAAAAAGGTTGAATGTTTGCTCTAACGAAAGCCGAAGTAAATATGTAAATCTGGAAAGTAAAATGTATAAATGGCAAATTATGTTTCAGTAGAGAAAATTAAAAAAAAGATTCAAATGATTCACAACAATTTCAACAGGTTAATAAACAAAGCCTAAAACTGGAGATGGTGTTTGTTACTTTTGTAAAAAAAGGACATACAGAGAAGGTTTTGAAAAATTGAAGTGTTGTAGTTCTTGCAAAAAAAAGAGGTTGGGTCATTTAAATGACAAATGTTTTAAAATACGAAACATTAACTTTAAGTTTATGGGGAAGGGACTGTAAAAGAGATTGTAGGGAAATGTGGAAGAAAAATGTCTAGAGCATTTTGTAAGCTCGTTCACCTAATGGAGGATTGCACTGAATTTACGTCTGCTCTCAGCCAAGTAATTTAAACTAAATGTAGTCCCTGCAGTTCAGGGTACAGAGACCAGTAATGTTAAAGTGGCTGACTGGCTGAATCTATAACGAGGCCAGACTTAAATTAAAACTGAAACACACACACACACACACACACACACACACACACACACACACATACATATATATATATATATATATATATATATATATATATATATATATATATATATATAATTAGTCATAAGTGTCCCAGTAGCTCCAACATTTGTGTAAAATTCTCGTTCTTGTTTATTTTTTCCCAGTAGTTTCAACAGGTCATATTTTTTATACGTATGCTGTTCCGCCTAACCAAACGCGGTATAAGAACCACTTGGCCACCACTACCAATAACACTTGTAACAAAATTTTGGAAAATTTGTGTTTATCTTATTTTTTTGGTGTTTATGTTTTTGGGTGCGCTGAGTTAAAAATTCGCATTAGTTTTCTCGTGAAAACTCTAGTTTCTTCTGAAAACCATAACCTATTTTTTGTACCTAGTGGCTTATCAGAGAGCAAAATCACAATGCAAAAAAGGAAAGGAAAATAGATTTCATATTTAAAGATAGATATATGTATATATATAATGTATATAATGTGTATATATAATGCGTATATAATATACACAATGTACCCAAATATGATATAATATGCACACAAATATGCTCACAAATCTAAACGGATAATGCTTAAATATGTACATTTGAGCGAGTTTTTCTCTTGTAGTCCCGTGGATTATCTCGTATTAAACACCAGATATAGTCGCCCATCATACTTTCGTCCCATTTTCCATGATATCTCCTCTCCATGGTTTAGATATCTTGGTGAAAACGTTCACCATGTTCTTCACTTACGTACCCAAATTTGGTCTGGAGAATTCTAAATGCGAGTCCAGATAGTGTACCTTCAGGGACAATCTACAACCTAACCTTTGAAAGTGTTTGAGTAGATTTTATACTAGCTCTTTGTAGTTGTCGTTCTTCTTGTTACCTAAAAATCTATGGACTACAAGCCGAAATGACTGCCGTCTGACTTGAGGTCCAACAAATATGCCTCCCTTGATTTTAGCTTCAGAAAGTTTGGGAAACATTGAATATATATAATAAAGAGCATCACTTTCAGCATCCAAAGCTTTGATGAATTGCTTAATAAGACCAAGCTTGATATGCAGCGGGAGTAGCAAAATTTTGTCCGTTGAAACAAGGGCTTCGTTAAGAACATTGTGTTTGTCTGGATTCCATTCCTTTCTGACAAAGTGCTCACCATCTGCTCTGCTGCCCCAAAGGCAGAGGAAACATGAATATTTAGTGTAACCGCCCTGTAGTCCAAACAGGAATCCTAGCATTTTGAAATATCCACATACATCCCATCTATGTTCACTGCAGTTTATTTTGTCTAGCAACTGCTTTACATTTTCATATTCTTCCTTCAATTCAACCGAATGAGCCACAGGAATAGATGGAAAGATGTTTCCATTATGTAGTAGGACACCTTTTAAACGTCTAGTTGAACTGTCAATAAACAAACACCAATCAGCAGGGCTGGATTCAATTTCTATCTCAGCAAAAAGGCCATTCACATCACAGCAGTAGCAAAGAGAGCTCGATGCAAAACAGGAGTAGAAAGAAGCATATCGCAAATGCCTATTCCTGTAGAAAGAGATCTTGACACTTGGGTCCAAAAGATTCCACTCTTTAAGGCGGGACGTCATAATTTCTGCATTGGTTTTCGTAAGGTTCCTATCCCTGACTACGTCGTCTATGTCTTTCTGGTTGGGGAAATGGGGTGACGTATTGGAGTTTGCCTCGAAGTCAGCACCTTCATCTTCATCGGAGGATATTGAAGGCGTTTCTTCTATTTCCTCCATGGTGGGTGGGCATGGAACGGATAAATCTTCATTATGGGGGACTGGGGCAATAGAAGATGGGATATTTGGATATAGGACATTTTTTCGACCTTTACCTTTCTTGTAGAGTGAAATGTCTACCATGCAGAAGTGGCAATCATCGTGGTGATTGGTTTGTTCCCTCCAAATGCGAGGAAAAGCAAATGGTATGCCTTTTCTGGTACCTCGAAGCCATCCTTCTAATGTGGAGCAGCAGCTTCCACAGCAAAAGTGAGATGCCCATGATTTATCTTGATCGCCCATGGGCTTGCCAAAATAAACGTGATATGCTTTACAAAATTTCGTTCCTGTGTCAATTTTGTGCTTTACTTGCTTTGGATTGATGTAATGGCCGCAAACATAACAAAATGAATCTGCAGTGTCTGCAGCCATCACCATATAATTCTAATTCAAATATCTGAAAAATACAAAAAAAAACATTTTATAAAGAGAAATAAGAAACCAAATGTGTACAAATATTTAATAATGGGCCTTAACCAATAAAAACATTACTAATAAACCCCAGTTTTGGGGGCATTTTGAATTTTGCAGTTGAAGTTACTTTTGCTATCTCAGAAAAATGCCTTAAAAATGGCGAAAAAGTAAGATTTCTAAATTTGACCATATCATAAAAACTATAGTTTTCCGATCAAAACCGATGCCAAATCTGTAATCAGCGTGGCCGAAACATATAGAAAAGATCGAAAAATCGACCTAAACAAAAAATTGTTGCACAGTGTAAATTCACCATCATTCGAAAATTAAAATAGGGACCGGTGGTTGTTTTATTCGCAGTACAAGGGTAAAACGCGAACACCCTTCACGAACTGGTAACAGGACGAATTATTTAATGATCGATGGAAGTCATTTATGCAAAAGAGGAACAGGATAGATATCAAAATGCCCCCTTGAGGTACTTCGTGAGATATGAATCTGATTTGTGACGTATCAGAATCCTGCGCTAGAAAGTGTGTCCCGTTTGTTAAATTTGAGCCGAACCATCTTGAGGGTACCCCCGTGAAGCCGTAACGTTCGAATGTGTTTAAGAGTATGTTATAAGATACTGTGGCAAAGGCCTTAGCAATCAAGTAGGATGATGAGTGATACATTCTGTTATTCATATTGCTATAAAGTTCTTCTAATATAACGGTTATTACGTCGTTGGTCGTGTTTTTTCGCTGAAGGTAAACTGTTATTTACTGATGGTTGGAAGGACTGAGATGGGTCTGTAGTTTTCAGGGTGAAGACTCATCTCTTGATTTAAAAACAGGGCATTCTCTAGCCCTTTTAAGACAGTCTGGGGAGGTATCATTTTCAATGGATAGGTTAATGAGCTTTGCGAGCTTAGGCGCAATTAAATTCGCGCACTATTCATAAATTCTGTTTGGGAATGTAACTAGTTTACATTTTTTGTTTTTCAGTATTTTTGTGACTATTATTAAATCGTATGTCGTAGTAGGTGACAAGAAGAGAGAGTGTGGAAGGGGAAGCCCTAAGTACGTATCGAAAGACAGCACTGAAGGTGGGATATTAGAAGCGAATTTGCCTCCTACTTCAGTGAAAAATTCGCTGAAAGCGTTTAAAATATTTGTCGTGTTTTCAATGGGTTCAATATTAATGAACAGTTTTTCGAGGGTAGAGGGTTTTGTTTATTTCTTATTAAACGTTTTGTTAATGAAATATTGTTTGAGAGCGCCCTATTAACGTATATTTTAACGTATATTTCTTCGAATTTATTTTCAGCTTCTGTTTTGAGTGTTAATGAGACAAGTTTGTCTCAATAGTGTTTCGATGATGAATGTATACTCTTTTTGGAGCAAACCTTCCTTTACATTTTTTTGGTATATTTTATATCGTTGTTTAATGGGTCTTTATTCTAATAGGAGGATATTTTGGTCAATGATGGGGAAAGATTCATTAAAAGCGGCCTCTTGTGTTTCGAATCTGGGAACACTTGTCATTCAAGAGAACTGAACATATCGGACCGAAGTATACGCCGCATTTTGCATATGGATTTGAAATTTCACCCCTATAAAATGAAAATGGTGCAACAATTACTTCCTCGTGATGTGGATACGCGTCTGCAATTCTGCAATCGATTACTACAGATGGCGAATGATGACTCAGATTTCGTCAATCATTTAATCATGAGTGATAAGGCCAACTTCCACTTGAATGGGTATGTAAATAAACGAAATTACAGATACTGGGCAGCCGAGAATCCACGTGAACTGCATGAACAACCGCTTCATAGCCACGGAACCTTAATCAACTGAAGGACAACATTCGTCATGAAATTGAAACAATAACACCAGACACACTAGAGAGAGCATGGAGAAGGTGAGAACGCGAGCATAGGATTGTGTTCGCAACGGTGGCGGTCATTTAATGGACATAATTTTCAAATACTAACGGGTGTAACATTATTGCTTTGAAGTATACTGTGAAATTGTAATGACAATAAAGATCTTTTTCAATTTGTTATGGAGTAATTTCACCTTTAAAACGTGTAATTGTTTCTGCCGGACCCTGTACATTGTAAAAAGTATTTCGAAGTGACGAAAAATGACAAAGTCGAGAGAATGAACGGAGTGCTGCTCTCGAATCAAGGATTTTTCCAAGCTGCAGTAACAAAATGGCTAACGTGCTTACGATGCGCTGTTCAGACCACCTTACAGAGATTGACGAATACCAAATCTTATAAATGTAAGCCTTGAAATGGAAGTAAACGGGCAAAATCCAACCAAGAAGACAGACTTCTAAAATTCGTCTCGCTCAGATATCGTAAAAAATCGTTCTCGGTTACAGAAGGTAATTGGAACGATTGTGTCTGAGCGTATTGTTATAAGAAAGCTAAAGGGATATGGAACAGGGACAGAATTTGTAAAGCAAGAAAGAAATCTTGGCTGTCAGAAGTCAATCGCAAAGACAGGTTGCAGTGGGCAAAAGAGCATGAAATTTGGACGTCTGTAGACTGGAATCCTGTGCTTTGGTCTTGTGAAAGTAACTTTGAGGTAAGCTAAGCAGTCTGAATGTGAGAAATGACTACCCATGTTATCTCCAAATGTGTTTTATCTATTCAAATCTGTCATTTTTTGATGACCAGTAACTCTGTTTTCCAGATTTTCGGTCCCTCTGGGACCGCCGAAGTAAGGAGAAGATTTGGCGAAGCATTTAGTTTTCTACTTTCTGGCTGCATAGTCCCAACAGTGAAATTCGGTGCCGTCATATTATGGTGGGGATGCATGTTTTGGTCAGACAATGAAAACCTGTTTCTATGCGAGTGAAAAATGAATTACACCACCTATACGAACATTCAACAGGTTTATGAAGCCCTCCATGAACAAACTGTAAGTAACCGATTTTCGAGGACTTTGCTGTATTGCTGCTCTGATTCTTTCAACATTTTCTGAAGTATGCACCGTATGTACCCGACCAGGAGGTTTCACATCTGTTACAGATCTGTTGTTCTGAATTTATCAATCCAAATTGTGATGGTCTTGCGACTTGGAACACTACCGTTTCTACCAATGTTGAAGTGGTGTCTAAATTTACGTTGAGTAATTATAACAGAATCACCTGATTTAAAAAACGCTTGACACCGCTCCGTTGTTACTAACAATGCGTCTGACTGCTCTACTCAAGGACACAGACAACAGCGCCCTCACTTCAACCGTTAAGTAATGGCTCCGCTTTTAAAATGGGTAATTGTTTCTGCCGGACCCTGTATAACTACATTCAACGATAAGGAAGAATGGGACAATATTGAAAGTCCACATGGAAGCACCTTGTAGACACTATGTCCCAAAGAGATAAGAAAGTCATAAAAGCGACAAGAGGAACACAAAATATTAAATACTTATGAATTTGCAATAAAATTATTATTGTGAATGTTTTTTCAAATTACCACTTTGGCTTGCTTTTCTAGAGCAAATTCGATAGACCGCCTATATATATATATATATATATATATATATATATATATATATGTGTGTGTGTATATATAAAGAGAGAGAGGAGAGAGAGAATTGACAAGAGTAAATAGACACCACGCTGATTGTCCTGAAGAATAAATGAGAGATCATGAATGGAATGCCAGAATTTGTGTCAGCTTTACATAATGCAAACGGGAAAACACCATTCTACCATTCTACGAGGAAATACAATGATTTAATAAATCTGTTATTATTTATTGACTTTTCTTATCAAATTAAAAACTACAAAAAACCGAAGGTGTTTATTTACTTTCGTCAACACTATATATATATATATATATAATGTTATAATGTAATGTTATAATGTTTCAGACCAACAAAGACCCTAGGATCCACTCATGGCTGGTCTACCTAACTGTGTTCGTAATCGTGTATTGTGTATGTCCTCCGTGGTGGCGGAGGGGACCTACAATTTTACGTGGGTTCCGAACCACAAGAACATAAGAAACTTATTTAAAAACTGCCGGTAAATTGGCAACGACCAATTTTTACGAAACTAAATAATTATCAATTTAAAAATAATTAATTATCGGTTTAAAACTAAAGATAGAATCTCTCGGTCCAGAGGAGCAAGTCATAATAGACTACTATCCACAAATATGTTACATTCTATATCTATTTATAACGGACATGCAAATATATCAGATCCAAAGAATCCAGTCAATTTCATTACGGTATCCATCAAGTCACGGTCCATATCGATTGCGGACCAAGTCAAAATTTACAACCATATACATTATCAATTTAAAAATAATTAATTATCGATTTAAAACTAAAGATAGAATCTCTCGATCCAGAGGATCAAGTCATAATAGACTACTATCCACAAATATGTTACACTCTATATCTATTATATAACGGACATGCAAATATATCAGATCCAAAGAATCCAGTCAATTTCATTACGAAAATCCAGTCAATTTCATTACGAAATCCAGTCAATTTCATTACGAGAAATATATATATATAGAGGGTCATTCAAAAAAGACGCAACAGTTTAAAGTGCTTATATTTCATAATATTGTTAACGTACAGGAATGATTTTTGTGTTAGTTTACAGCGTACACCTGGGAGTTTTGTTACCGCTTAGCTTAGGCCTAGTAGTCAGCGACGCTAACCACTACATCACCGAGGCGCATATATATATATATATATATATATATATATATATATATGTTTATAATATCGGGTGATTTTTTTAAACATCTGACACTTTAAAAGGTTTGTATTTTTTTATTAACTGAAATAAAAGCATGGAACTTTTACTGTACTTTTTCTACACATGGAGAATTAGTCCCCTCGTGCAAAACATGCTCTACTGTATTTGATATCCTCTCGGCTCATTGACCTTAGTATTTTTTTAAACTTTAGAATGTTTGTATTTTTTTTATTAACCAAAATAAAAACATGAAATATTTTTTTTTAAATTTGTACGAGTACAATGTTACAATTGTTTTGCATTAGGCGTTGCATAGCCTAAGTCACGAACAGAAAGTATTCATTGTTAAAGCATTCTATTCCAGTGGAAATTCCTGCTGTGCATGTTTTGCAATAGGGAACTAATTTCATGCTTTTATTTCAGCTAATAAAAAAATGCAAATTTTTTAATATATATATATATATATATATATATATATATATTTTAAAGTTAACTTGAGACAAAGGCAATATGCTGAGAATATAGATTCATTTAAAATAAAGATTTAAACCAATTAATTTGGTACTTGTATCAAACAAAAGATATACGTAGGTTTGTCGCGTATCTGAGTTTTGCGAGTTTGGTGTTAATAATAGCTGGTATAGCTTTCACTTTACAAGTCATTAAGTTTAGAAAATTGAACAGTAATCTACAGATCTACAAAAGCTAAGGCTAACAAAGACCCTAAGATCCACTCTAAGGTTAGCCCGAGAGAAAGGAAAGAGTAGGGGGTTAAAAGAAGAGAATAAGGGGTTAAGTAAGTAGCAAAACTTATCATTCGTGGGTTAACATTCATTCAGAAAAAGAGAAAGAAAGACTCGCCATCATCATCCGCCGGCCACTGCCGACAAGTCGGAAAAATAGTCAAAGAGAATAGGAAAGGGGTGAAAGATGAAAAGTAGTAAAATAAGAACGCTTACAAACCATGCAAACACAGTCTTAACTGAAACACTGTCATACCATGCAAACGACAGACATGCAAGTAAAGAGAGGGGAAAAAAAAAGTAGGAAGAGTATAACAAAAAGAGGGTTAGTTTACGCTACAAGCTACATCTACGTTCGTGTTAGTGTCGTAATTATGCCTTTTTAACCTTTCTTATTTTGCTTTTTTATACTATTTTCTCTTTCTTTATTCCATTTCTCTTTATCTTTCATCGTTCTCTTTACACTCTTTTCACTCGCTTTCGGTGTACTTTATAAATACGGGTAGCATGACCGAGTTTGAGGCGCCATTATAATTCAAACAATGTAAAGGAGACCGGGGGGTTAATTATATGCTTATTAACACTTTACTAACTTTTATTTATGCCGAACCGCTTTTTGATAACGGGGTAATGCGAAGGGGAAATTAACGTTAACATTTAAGTCGGAGAGAGAGACGAAATAATAATCTAAATTTACAATTACATCTCACCAAACAAAAACACCTTACTAAGCCCAAGGCCGTCCGATGACTGCCGGGCATTCCTACCCAGCCTCTAGCCTGTGTTCAGTCGTTGCCAACTCGTATTTCTATATTTTTTTATAAACAAACCATTATTTATCGTAATTATATTTATTAAATATTATTATCTTCTTTATTAATTTCTTATAACCAAAACATTCTAATTTTTAATTAGACATTACTACATTCGCATCACCCCCTAGAAAATAAGTTTTTCACTCGGAAAACTTATTAATATCGTTTAACAAATTTATTTATTTATTCAACAAAGTTATTTATTTTGCATTTTTTTTTTAAACAAGTTCAAAGTTGAATAGAGAAGAAATCATTAGAATGACAAATTCCACATATCAGATATTTTGTATAATTTTATAAAATCGAAACGAAACAAAACTATAATTTCCACAACATTTGCATAAAAATAACATTTCACACTAATAATCAATTTTACAACCTGTAACAAATCGGTAAAGTGACAAATAACGGATAATTTTCTTAACACTGGTTACACAAATTTCAAGTTCACGATCTATTCCATCGATTCCTCATCAAAAATCGCTTTAGATTCGAAACAAATATTTATTGTTATCCAGTTACTATCAGGGCAACATAGAAAACACAAGAAAACGTTTATCTAAAATACTGACCAGAGAGCACATACTATTTCACGAAATACACAACAAATATGTGCAATAATCGCACCCTTTCACTTATAATTTCATTCTATAATAATCACTACAATAATAGCTGGACGTTGTTTAGATCATAATCCGCACAGTTGACAACGGACTTCTTCAATTTTCAATCGCAGTCTCCTGCTCACTTCGCTAGAATGCAAGGGGTTGCATCACCATGCAACAGGTCAGCACGCTTGAGGTTGGTTCCGCTCTCTCTCCAAATGGCGAAAAAAAACCCAAGAGAGACGTCCAATTCTAAGAGGATCAGGGGGGAAGATATACTGAAAGTGGAACCACGCACCTGAATTGAACGGAATTTGCAATTCTAGAAGTCGACGAATCAACTCGCCTGTCTCATCTCGACTTTTGTCGGTGAACGCTGCTCTTCCTACGTCCAGTTGAAAGACTCTTACTGGCAATAATCAAATGATCACTTCGCCGTAGGCGGTTTCCCAACGAACCTACTGTATGTCTGTATGGACAGTAAAGCCTTAGACACTCGTTCAAACTCTCGTGGTTTACCTACCTAGTGCCAAAACACATTTAGCGAAGCATCGAGCAGCGTGACCAACTACTGCCCGAAAAATACCAGTAGACCATCTTCGACGGAAACTGTCCTGTGCCAAGTCCCTGCACATTCTGTTTCTCTTCTCTCACTCTTCTCTCTTGAAACTGTCTTGCGCCAAGTCCCTGTGCATTCGGTTTCTCTTCTCTTTTCTCTCTCTCTCATCGGTGATCGATCACCTATCGGGTCAACTAAACTCAATGGATGGAACTCGGATCCAACTTAGTTGCCTCCAAATGGAGCCTCTCGAAATTTTGACAAAAAATTAGTCGAAACGTTTGTACTGCTACTGATTATCATTTCATATTCAATTTACCGAATTTTCTCGACATTTCACTTCAAAACAATAACTATAATTTGCTCTGGCCAAATTCACAGAAAAAATATGACAAATCTCAAAATTTTGTAAAAATTTAATCACGCCTAGCTACCAATAAGTTTACTCATGGTAGTTACATCGGAGAAGATAAAAAATCATCAAACGCACGAAACAATACTGCACAGTAGAAATATAAAGTGCCCATACATAGTAACCGTTATTATAATTTAAAAAATATTATTATTCAAACTACCTTCAGAAATTACATCAATACATTTAAATAGAAAGGACAAAAATGAAGCCCAGAAACTTCATGTCATCAATCCTCGAAAATCACGAACCCCCTTACACTTTTGGGGAAGCACACATAGATACCACAAAAACGTTACTGACCATCTAAAAGGCTCCATTTCTGGGTGAACACTCGAGCTAATGTTTCAGTTGCAAGAGTAAACCCAAATGAAGTTTAAAAAATAACAATTTTCCAAAACAGAATCATTAAATATAAAAAAAATTAAATATTAAAACCGAAAAGTTACTTTAATACATTAATTCCAACTTGAAACGCTAAATTTCATAGGAGGAAAACTCGTAATTCAAATTACATCTGAGAGACAACGCTCTCCTTCAACACAAAACCCAGTATGGTTTGTAAATTACAAAAATTCTAGTAATTTATCGTTTCCAAATGAAACTACAAATTTACATCGTTATTCTAAATATCATAAGAACAGATATGAACCCAAAAATACACGCATAATGAAGTGTTCGCTTTGTTTGTAAGTGAGCCTCTATAAAAATATTCCTGACCGAAGAAACTACATTTACATCGTGGCCTAATTTTGTAATATTCTCTATGCAAACGCGCGAACGTAAAAAAACTTTCATTTTTAATATCTAAAATAAAATGTTAAAACACTCCTTAACACAATAAAATCTAATTTCAGAATAAAAAAAAAATTTAAACAGCCTAAGTATACAAAACATCACTCGGAATTGTCTTGAAAAAGAAAGAAAGAAAAAAATAGACAACAACAATCAGCCCACCTATAAAAATATAAACATTAATGAATATATAAAAAAAAATAAAAAAACAGAAATTAATTTATCAAAAGAATTTATGAAAACCATTCCTGTATTTCAATTAAACAAATTTTTATCTTCTAATAACAAATTTCGCTTATTTTGAAGTCTCACACAATTTATATACGGCAAGCATAATAAAGCTAAACAGTCCGAATTTGACCCAGTATAAATTAGTGTCTGTAACGATTATTTTTCAACTTTAAACCTTACAACTAACTTAAACTATAAAGCGAAAACTACACAGCAATCCTTAAAATTATACACATCTGATGTTCGTGTGTCTAAAGGATTTACAGGCGACACATCCAGTCAAAGAATAATCTTAAAAACTGTACTAAATTCCGGAAACTTTTGTTACTCACTTATTGAATCTGTTACAATGCTCTACTATATATATATATATATATATATATATATATATAATATATATATATACACATACATACTGTATATATATATATATATATATATACATATACACATACACACATATATACACATACATATATATATCCACACACATATATATATATACATACACATATATATTATATATATATAAAATATATATATATATATATATATATATATATATATATATATATATATATAAAATACATATATATTTTCATTACCTAGAAATGCGTCACCATACGCTCAAACATTTTAAACCTTACCGTATAAATGCATGTCACAATGTCATTACAACTAAAATAATTTAATTCATATTATTATTTAATTATTTAATTCATATTATTATTATTATTATTATTATTATCATCACAATTATTACTAAGTCCGAAAATGTAAACACAAAAACTTTAAACACAAAATAGATAGGCTTTAGAAAAAGGTAATAATAAGTGGAAGGAACGGAAAAAAACAAATGAGCCATCGGACAGCAATTATCAATTTTGAAATTTCTCTCTCCGACCGAACAAAACGAAATCTAAAGAAAACAACGCGACAAAAAAGTAAAAAACAACTCTAATTAAATTTCAGACTCAAACTGAGTCGGACAGAGTCCGACTGAACGAAAATAAAAATTGGAGTCGAAACGGTTTGGAAATCTAGACTCCAACGAGAAGAGGAAAAAAAAAAATTTTGACAGCGAAAATTATGAAAATGCTCGCGATGAGAAGAAATTTGGAAAATGATGGGCGCCATCGTGAAAAACAGTTGCAATGATTTGTTAAGGAATGGAAATCGAAATTTGCTTGCAAATGGGGTACACAATCCATCTTACTTTTTAAATAATCGAAACAGAATATTTATTAATGCTATAATACGGGTAGCAAAAATTTTGACCGAAATATAAGGTACGTGGGAAAGCCCCGTAAGCAAATGTATGATAATTAGGGCCACCGATTGCCACCAAAATGTAGTAATTAATCTTTAAATTTATTAACCTTCTTATTTTGCTTTTTTATACTATTTTGCTCTTTCTTTATTCCATTTCTTTTCCATTTTCTCTTTATCCTTCATCATTCTCTTTACACTCTTTCACTCGCTTTCGGTGTACTTTATAAATACGGGTAGCATGCTGAGTTTGAGGCGCCATTATAATTCAAACAATGCAAAGGGGACTGGGGGTTAATTATATGCTTATTAACACTTACAAACTTTTATTTATGCGAACCGCTTTTTGATAACGGGGTAATGCGAGGGGGAAATTAACGTTAACATTTAAGTCGAGAGAGACAAAATAATAATCTAAATTTACAATCACATCTTAACACACAAAAACACCTTACTAAGCCCAAGGCCGTCCGATGACAGCCGGGCATTCCTACCAGCCTCGAGCCTGTGTTCAGTCGTTGCCAACTCATATTTCTATATTTTTTTTTATAAACAAACCATTATTTATCGTAATTATATTTATTAAATATTATTATCTTCTTATTAATTTCTTATAACCAAAACATTCTAATTTTTAATTAGACATTACTACATTAGTCTAATTTTTTTTAATAATAATTTTATTGCTGGCATATCACACGCTGGCATATCACAAGCTGGCATTAATCGTCAACAGACTCATCCCCGATTACCACCCCAGAGCTCCTGTTGCTAATTGTTTTATTATTTTAAACAACGTTAATATATTTAAAATGCCTATCTAAACGGTTCTTAAACATATTAACGCTGGTAGAGTTCACGACGGGCGCGGGAAGATTATTCCATTTACCAATTACTTGAAACGTAAACAAGTTTTTAGCGATATTAGTAATGAAACGTCTGCCGCGCAACTTAAATCCGTTATTACGAGTATTGCTATTATCGAAAGTAAACAGTTTGTCAAAATTTACGTTATCGATTTTATTAACGATTTTAAAAAGTTCAATAAGCTCCCCCCTTAATCTTCTAGTTTCGAGTGAATGCAAGTCTAACTCTTTAATCCTATCTTCGTAAGACTTGTTGCGCAATGACGGAATTAGTTTCGTGGCGTGACGCTGAACCCTTTCTAACCTATCAATATTTTCACGCAAATACGGGCACCAAAACTGAACGGCATATTCTAAATGAGGCCTGACTAGGGACTTGTACAGGGGCAATATAATATTCTTCTATTTAAATTCGAAATTACGCGCTATGAAGCCTAACATCCTATCAGCTTTTGCCCAAGACTCCAGGCACTGGTTCCTAACTTTTAAATCCTTGGATACGCGTACGCTTAAATCTACTTCCTCGTCAACGATCGCTAACCGTCTATCGTCCATCGTGTACGTGTAATTATTGTTACGAGAACCTATATGCAAAACTTTACATTCGTCTACGTTAAATTGCATCTACCACTTATCCGTCCACCCCATAATCCTATTTACATCGTCTTGGAGCCTATTTCTATCGTCCATGTTAACAATTTTACCGCCTATTTCAGTATCGTCCGCGAATTTTGACACGTTACTGGTGAAGCGTACATCGATGTCGTTAATGTAT
>JAJOZX010003279.1:0-122500 GCA_023014485.1 Bathynomus jamesi
CCTTTTTTATGTAAATATGTACGTTTATATTTACAATTTGCATATATATATATATATATATTATATATATATATATATATATATATATAAGCAGAGCCTTAGGCTCCCTGCCCTACGGGCGGGGCTTGTGCTTCGCAAGCTCGCCTACAGTGAGGGCATGTTAGGATTACCCTTTGGGAGGAGGTCATTCTCCCTCTCCCCAAAACCCACTCACCTCCCTTTATGCAACTTGGGGGAGGGCTACCCCC
Source organism: Bathynomus jamesi (assembly GCA_023014485.1). Classification (NCBI taxonomy): domain Eukaryota; kingdom Metazoa; phylum Arthropoda; class Malacostraca; order Isopoda; family Cirolanidae; genus Bathynomus; species Bathynomus jamesi. The sequence goes on from JAJOZX010003279.1 coordinate 249, forward strand.
CACCCCCTTGTTGCATAAAATGGTTGAAACATTGTTGGTCATTTTTTTTATTTTAACAGGAAATGGATGGAGCAGGAAATGGAAGGAATTGTAGGTTTTTTAAATGACCAAAAGAGTTGAAATATCTCTGATTTGCATCGAATTTTCGATTTGGTATGCTCCGAACCAAGCATTAGGTTACGTAAAAGTTGTATTTGTGGACTAGGCTTATGAGGGTAATCATAATGTGCCTGAACTGCATGAGGACTTCACAAAAAGACTTTCAGCAAATCTTCAGGTTCCCTTCTATGGTGAATTACATCTGCCATTCCACTTTTTGAGAAGCTGTGATGCACAAAACTAATTCTATTAACTTATAGCTAATGAAATTGATGTGAACCCCTAGTTTTGCCTCAACTTAAGTCTCGCAGGACAGTTTAAAGGAGAAAACTGCTTAATTAATCCTTTTCTTCAGACGTGATCAGGATGGGCCCACAGACATCGCCAGAAACTAGATCAATTATCAATGCCTCTCATCAGGAAGGCCTGATCAGCCATCAGATTGCTGCCAAAGGTTACGCCAGTTATATCACTGTTTTCAGGACCATTAAAAGGTAGCATTAATTATGGTGGCAGGTGATTATGAAACAAGAGCATGATCAGAATAAACAACAGCCATCTCAGAACGCCAGGATCGCTTTCTGTGCTGATCCAGTCTACGCGAAAGGACAATCAGCAGTGTTCATTTGCAGAGGTGCTGACAGGAAGCAGGCGTGCAAGCATCAGCACGCACAGTCAGAAGGCGGTTAGTTCAGAATGGTTTGCCATCACGCAAGTTTGCAAAGACGCTTTTTCTTAGTCTGAAGAACATCCAGGGGTATCTCAAATTTCGTAATAAATATAAAAACTGGACTGAGGATGACTGGTGTACAGTCATTTTCTTGAACGCATCCCCTCTTCATCTGCTTCAGCGACAAAGGAGGAATCGTGTACAGAGGAAAAGGCAAGTGTTTCAACCTTCGGCGAAGCGTCCCGATACTGTTACTATCTGGAGGTGCTTTTCTGGTCGAGGAACAGGATCCCTACATATCCTACCCAAAGAAATATCGATGAATACGAAATAGTAGCTCCAAACCGTTCAAGACCACCTGCTACCGACATCACGACTCCAATTTCCAGAAAGAGATTTCTTCTTCCAGGATGATGATAAAAATTATCATTCAGGAGACCCAGAAGGTGGCACAGCATTCGGGCTGACAATGGGGTCCACTGCTCTAACTCATGGGTGCCTAACCAGTCAATCGTGAGTCATTCTCGGGTAGCTCATCAACGGGTTTCAAACAAATTAAGGTTTGGGGAAACGTCAAACACTATCAATGTCAAAGCATTTTACAGTAAACTTGTCGACAACGCACAATGTCAAGCATCTCTTTTAAAGTTAATTTAAAAAACTGACAGTCTTGTTTCTTCGTTATTATCATTCCATGATCATCTTTTGTATTTTTAAAAAAGTACAAACTATTCTTGTTTCCTTTTTATTATCATCTACTACTTTACTTTGTGTGTTTTCCAATAAATAAGTTTTTTTTAATAAAAAAAAACCGTTAAATATGTAAAATGAGGTTTACGAAACGTTGCACGAGGGTTCAGAAAGGTGTAGATCACTTGTTAAAAGTTAGTTGAAAAGTAGATCTTCACCTGGGAAAGGTAGTCCACCCTTTCTCTAGCTCCTGTATTATTGGTATTATTATTAGCATCATCAGGATTCGAATCCCCGTCCTCAGTGTCTTCACTTCGCTTATGGAACTGCAGTACCCCTAAATTTTTTATTTACAATTGAAATAATCAAGGATGAACTCACTGAATAACTTTTTCAATAACTTTTGAAACTTTTATTCATTGCTCAATGCTCATCCTTTTATTTCAGTAATTATTTCAACCCATTCTTAGAGACAGCACCCCTAGAATTTTTAGTCACGAGCCGCCACTGGATGTTACCCACTGAGCGGCGAACGCTGGCTTTCAGGATAATGGTGCACCTTGTCACCAAGCAAAAGCAGTGAAGAAGTAGTTGGGTGATCATAACATCACTCCTCCAGTGGGGATGAACTGGAAACTAACCAGATCTTAACACAACCGAGAATCTCTGGGTGATTCTGGGCCACATGATAGGAAAAAGGCGGCCATGAGATCAGGGCCGGATTTAGGAGTGGGAAAAGTGGGCAGCTGCCCATGGGCCTCCACATCTTGGGGGCCTCCACATATTGACAAGCCATTATCAAAATAGAAAAAACCCGAAACTAGAAAAACCCGATAGATGATCAACAAAAAAACACGCGCATCCAATACCACTGTAGTACATAAACTTTTACCAATTACTATTTGTTGTGTACTGATTTATTTTTGTTTTTATTACTCTTTTAGGCCTACTCTCACTATAATGGAATACCCGAGTAACCCGAGGCTTTCATTTTTTGCAGAAATGAGTGGAATGGACAGACACAAGAGTGCACGATGTTTTGAAAGTGGGGCTGCAAAGAGAAAAGCATCTAAGGAACGTGCTGAAAGAGAAGCTCAAGAACTAGCAAAAACACGTCGACTGACTGAATTCTTCACTCGCTCATCAGCATCAGCTTCAGAAGCAGACAGTGGTGCTTCACCTTCAGAACAATCAGAGCAGACCCCTGCTGCAGACACAGCAGCTTCCTCTTCATCAGACAGCTCTGGCCGATCTACAGTAGCAAATGACCAGAATGCCGAAAAGACAGATACTGCATCAAAACAATTGCCTTCAGAATTGCAGTCTATACAATTGAATGACATTAGCTTATGGCCAGAGAACATGACTAAAGAATTAGTTGATTTTTGGGCTGTGAAAGGTGCTGAAGATCTACACCACAGTGATGCAAAATTTGGATGTTAAATCAGCAATACAAAGAGATGGAAACAATGTCAGTCGCAAATGCACACAGCTATGTTTGAGCGAAGGAATCGAAATGGGGAAGTTGTAACACGTTCTTGGCTTTGTTTTCTCCAGCAAACGGGCGAGTCTACTGCTTCTTTTGCAAGCTAATGGGTCTTTCAAGATCCCAATTCACATATGATGGATTCTGTGACTGGAAGCATGCCAGCTCTCGACTTGCTATCCATGAGCAATCGAAAGACCACATTCAAGCAGTTTTGTCAACAACAAGTCGTGCAAAAGAAGGTGGAGGTATGGGCTCTCAACTTAAACTACAAGTGGACCGAATTGAGCAATATTGGCGAAGTCTTTTAAAGCGACTGGTCAGTGTGCTTAAATTTACTTGTGAACGAGGCCTAGCTCTCGTGGAGATGATGAAACAATTGGATCACTTCATAATGGAAACTACTACTTGGGATTACTAGAGCTTTTGGCGGAGTATGATGATTTCCTCAGGCAGCACATTCAGAATTATGCAAATTGTGGTAGTGGTCATACTAACTACTTGTCTTCAAGCATCTGTGAAGAGCTAGTCAGACTGATGGGTAATGAAGTTCTGAATGAAATCATCTCACGCATAAAACTGTCAAAATACTATTCAATTTCTCTGGATTCCACACCAGATGAAGGTCATGTTGACGAACTAACTCTGATCTTCAGATACATGGAGCATGATACACCTGTTGAAAGATTTGTCAAGTTCTTGCCAAATCAAGGACACAGGCTCAAGAAATGTTTGAAGATTGATGAAGTTTCTCGCTGAAAATGACATTGACATTCAAAATTGTCGTGGGCAGTCTTATGATAATGCCACACCTATGAGTGGAGATACTATGGCCTGCAAGCCAAAGTTGCAGCTGAAAACCCTCATGCAATTTGGATACCCTGTGCTGGTCATTCACTGAACCTAGTCGTAAAAGCTGCAGCTGAATGTTGTCAGGCAGCTGTCTCGTTTTTTGATTATCTCGAGGCAGTATATGTTTTTTTCACAGCTTCTACACACCGTTATGCAATTCTTTCAGACTCACTGAAGACTGTAGAGTCTGGGCCAGTTTCTGTACCAAAGCGGGTCTCTACAACAAGATGGTCCTGTCGAGCAGATGCAGTAAAAGCACTTGTCCAAGGATATCACCCAATCCGTGAAGCACTCGCCAAAATAGCTAGTGATGAAAATGAGATGACTAAAGCACGTTATGAGGCAAACGGTCTCCACGATAGGATGTGCAAGATGGAAACTGCCTTTTATGCTGTTTTTTGGCATGACATTCTTGGCAGAATTGATGCCACAAGTAAAGCGTTACAAGATCCAAAACTTGATCTGAACACAGCAGTAGCAATGCTAAAGTCCTTGGAATCTTTTGTAACCAAGAGTTTCCAATCTCATGATGAGATTGGAAACTGGAAGCTACAGACAGCTTGGCAGGCCTTACAAGACAGCTCAGCCATCGAGTGTTTGATCCGGTGCATGGCAGAGCGCATTCGTGCAGTGCGTGAAAACAAACAAAAAATCTTTATTCAACGAAAAAATACAAGTGACAGAGTTTTACGATGCTTTTCAATATTTTTCTGTACAATTTAAATATCTAATATGCCATTAATATATTCACAATATTCTAATCTGAATATGACGTTGGAAGCATGGAAGCATTTTAGAGAAAATTAAAGCGATTCAGTTTATTTATTACATTAGAGAAGTGAAAATGGCAAGAAATAATAATAATAATAATAATAATAATAAGGTAAAAATTTACAAAATTTTAGTTTTAAATAAAATGATCATTTATGTTTAATAAAAAATAAATGATGTTTGATAAAAAAAGGTAAATTATGAAATTAAAAGTAGCTTAATGAAATTATCCTATTTTAGTTAATTATATGTAAAATGGGAACTTTATAATAATGGCCCTAGTGAGCTAATGAAGTACTTCTTTAGTGATTTGTGAAGTACATTTACTGATGAAGTCTGTCTGATATTTATGGAAACTGAATTCCATACATCTGCTCCTTTGAAAGAGTATGCATTTTCGCATTCTCCATGGTATAGTTTGGTTTGTGTGTAAAGTCCCTGCAGAGTCTAGTGTTATAATGATGATGGATTTGATAGGGGGGGAGGATTGCTCTTTTGAACGGATAAGGTTTGTTGATTTTTATTGATATCTTTGAACAGAGTGACAGCAACAATGAATTTGTTTAAGTAATTTAGTTTTAAAATATTTAGCTCTTTAAACAGTGGAGAAGATGTCATAAACATACTATTAGAAACAGTGTCTCAGAACTTAAACAGCAAAAAACATATTGCCTTGATCTTCCTCGACTTGTCAAAAGCATTTGATAAACTTCCGCATAAAATTTCATTCAAAGAGTAATCACCTCCCATCGAATACACGATCGTTATAACACCAGACTACCCAGTGATTTCATACACAAACCTAACTACACAAAAGAAACTACAGGAAATGCACTCTCTTTCAAAGGAGTAGATGTATGGAATGCAATTCCCATGAATTTCAGGCAGGCTTCATCACTAAATGTATTTCGCAAATCACTAAAAAAGCACTTCATTAGCTCCAACTGATGTATAAGCTCACTACTGCCATTTTTATCATATTAATCAATTTTGTAATCAACTATTTAAAATAAGCTAATTTCATTAATCACCTTTAATTTCGTAATCTCTTCATTTACTCTATTTTTTATTAGGCATCATTTATTTCCTAGTCATTATACAATAAATCATTTAATCTAAAATTATGTAACATTTTGTAAACTTTGAATAAAATAAATAATCCATTTTCACAATTATTTACGTCATTGTAAGTTGTAAAAGTATTGTATTTAATTTGTCAATAAAGGTTGTTCAGTATCCAACATTTACTATTATTATTGCTATTATTATTATTATTATTTTTGTTGTCACTATTACTATCACTTGCCACTTTCACTATTTTTACCTAATAAATAAGGTAAATACCATTAATTTTTTGCCTAAAAAGCTTCCAAAGACATTCAGATGAGAGTATTGTGAATATATTAATGTCATAACAAATATATAAAAACTGTAGAGTAAAACTCTGTCATTTGTATGCTTTTTTCAATAAAAGTTTGAAGTTTTAAAACAAGTCTGCGTTCATCATTTGAGAGGGTTCGGAAACTTCTTTATGAATGACTTCCAAAGGATACTTTATATATTTCTTTGAGCTATTCCGATGTTGTAATGCAATGTAATAAATGTGGGCCGATGAACGATTAACACAGGGTATGGAGCGCGTTTTGAGGAAGAACCTCTTTTTAAGTTTAAATAATAACGAATGAAATAATGAAGCAAAATTTTGATATTTTGGATTTGATATTTTGTACATGACTTTTGAAATTTAGTTTTTGGGCTAAATTAGTGCCAAGCACTTTAACCCTTTACTGCATAAACAGAAGAATTTGTAACCTGTCAAATACACGCATTCATAACGCATTCATACGGTAAAAGGTTAATATCATTCACCTTTGCGAGAGAGATATCCCCAAATTTTATTTGACAGTTTGTATTAATATGTTTTGTGGTAATAATCACATAAGATGACTTTGTCAGGTTCAATAAAAGTTTCTTAGCACACATCCATTTATACCAGTGATTCCCACCGTGGGGGCCACCGCCCCCCAAGTGGGCGTTTGAGAATCTTAGGGGGACTCTAGTAAAATTGTTACTTCTATTAATAAATCACTTATCACTTATCCTGTTATATTATTATCTTTATGAGGGGACCGGCAAATATTGATAGACATAAGGGGGCGTTGGCCTAAAAAAGGTTTGAGTTACACACACCCTCTATTACCTGTTCGTTACAATTATAAGAAGGTCTAAATTACGTTGGGAAGAAGTAAGTGTGGTATCATCTACGCACTGTACGCAATTTAATGTGGTTAAGAGATGAAAATCGTTGACGTGAATCAGAAACAGTAATAGGCCAAGGGCCAAGGCCACTGCAAGAAGTGAAGGATGCTAAAGGATTTGGAAGAGGAGATACCACGCATCATGTATTGTCATTTTTGTTCAATAAATCTTAGAAGACCTAATACAGTATGTTTCATCCCTTTGGGTGTTTTTCCATTGTCACAGAACTAGAATAACGCGTGTTTCAAGTCCTTTTGGCCATAGTTATATGGTTCTATACAAATATACATAGGTATAGGACGTTTTGCGAAATATACATAAATATAGGACGTTTTGCGATTGCGGATGCTTGTAATTTTTGTTCCAGGTTGTGCAGAACAAGCCTGAGGAAGTACGAGTATGACTGTGATTGATACAGGTAAATTTGTTCTGCCTTGGAGAGGAAACATAAATTTGTGGTACATATTGCTCCTGAAGAATCATGTGCCAGGATTGATAATAACTGGAGGTGTCTACATTACAAACTAACTAAAGTTGCACGAAGGTGAATGCGGATTTGGATGTTCTTTGGATTAGACTAACACGGACCATTGTTGCTTTCAGTGGTGATGAACTACGTATGGAAGCCTCGTCAGTACTTTGACCCCCTATTTGCTTGGCAATGTTACAGCAAGCTACTCGTATCTTCAAACGGGTGTATGGTCGGGATGATGATCTATGCGAAAAGATATTTAGCTCCTCATACTTCCACTTAAAATATGAATGCATCAAGGAATAAAAATAAATAAATAACAAAAAAATATAAGCACTGAACATGAGGGATTACCCTTAAGTTGATTGCTTACATTTTCTTTTGTTTGAAATTTTCTAACAATTCGTGATATCGTCTTTTTATTGAGTGGATCTGTGCATCCATATTCTCTGGAAAATTTCCTCTGCACCTACGTCACAGAATTTGTTACATGAAACCACTCAACGATCTTGATTTTCTCTTCCAGCTATAAACGCCATGTCACTGTTTGAGGGTTTAGCCATATTGTGTTAAGTTTTACCCTGTCGTAGCCTAGTGCAACACGTAAATATGGCTCATGAAATTATTGCGCGCAGTCCGCAGAAGTCAATTCGACGTTTGTCAGCAGAAGTAGGTATTTCATGAACAGCTGTGCATCGTATACTTTGTACCAAATTAAACCTTTTTCCCTACAAAATTTATTCACAAGCTTCACGGACTAATGTTCAAGAACAAAAACGAATGGAATTCGCAACATCGATGTTCGCAAAGTTAGAAGAAGATCCTGAGTTTTGGAAACACATTCACTTCACTCACGAGTGTTACCTACATCTGTCGAGGGAGATTAATAAGCCAAAGTTTCGTTACTGGGGGAGTCATGCTGGTGCTCCAATAGAGTTTCCACGTAATGTTGCTAAACTCAATAATTGGGTACTCGCAACTTTTTGAGGAAGCAGTTTTCCGGCGACTAATCTCCCTTCATGAGCCAGTGGAATGGCCCCAATATTCATCTGACCTTACACCCCTTCACTTTTTTTGTAAGGTTACATAAAAGACGGGATCTATTCTACCAAACCTAAGATACTTGAAGACCTAAAGACCAAACAAAGTCTATGAGATAATGAACAACATCCCAGCTGAGCTATTTTCATAAATTATGTCAAGTATTTGTGTAAGTTTGAATATTGTGTTAGAAAAAAGTGGCGATTACACTGAACATGTTTTTTAATTAAGGTTAATAAACTCCTATATTTTACGTACCTATTTATTTGGCTTTGTATCTAGATTACGTTTTTTAGCTTAAAACATTTAGTTAGAAATAAAACATTTATTTAGAAATAGAGGCTTTTTTGGGAACACTTGGTATATTATATGTTACAGTCAAAACCAGAAATCAATCAATAAGGATAATGATTGGTCGGTACTGTGTATTGACCAGTCATTCATTACTTGTATTAATTGATTTCGGTTTTTGACTGTGATATATATATATATATATATCTTGAGCGTATTGGCCTTTGGCTCTTCTCCAGTCGTGGTGAGTGAGAAGATGGATTGTAAGACGAGGGTGGTGACTGTCCATGATGAATACAGATGATCTTTCTCACCGTGAAGCTGAAAGCCTAAGGTCGCTCGTGGGAGTAGAACCTCATTATTTAAGAAGTTGGTCCCCATGAGAGGACAACTTTTAATGGACTACTTGATCATGACAATAAATTTGTTCGTCTGTCCTTTAATCTCTGATTACGTGAACTATGGCCTCATTCAAGTTAATTAAAACTTAGGCTGATGTACGTTTCTTAGTTTTATTTACAAAGTTTCGAGCTCGATAAAAACTTAATCTTGTCTGTATCTCATGTTTGGAATCTAGATTTGGAGGGGGGGGGGGGGTCATTTATTTCAATCTAAACAATTTTCGGTGAAATCTGGAGGTAGCGTCAATCAGCCTTTTAATGTTACTGCCCACTATGCCAGTGTCCGAATCTCAGTGGGTAACCGTTTCCTTGTAAGCGAAGTGAAAACACCGAGGTCAGTGGTTCGAACCCCGATGAAGCTGATTAATAATAATATAAGAGCTAGCGCAATGGGCAGCATTGGTTGGCCTGAGCGCTGTGCCGGTTTCTCTTCTTCGTCATTGATTATTTTATTACGATTTAATACTTACTGCTCATACCATTGTCACTGTCTTGATATGACACATATATATATGGAGAGAGAGAGAGAGAGAGAGAGAGAGAGATGGAAACAAGTTTGTAAAATAACACAAATTTTTGTTTTATTTTCGGGCATGTTGACGCAAAAGTTTTTTTTATTTTTGTTAAAAAAAAAATAGTTTCCTTCCTCTTTTTGGCAATTTAATCGACAACCAAGCAGGAAAAATATTTTTGATAACCAACCAAACCGCCAAAAAGTATAGAGTTATTAAATTAATGGTTTGCTCTTGAACAAAAAGTAGTTAGATACGAAAGATTGAAAATATAGCGTATTATGAGGCCATCCAGCGCCTGTGGTTTATTAGCTAATATTAATCAGTCAGGGGAGGGTCAGAAACTGGACCAGAGCTCAGGCCAACTCATACGGCTTATTGTCTAACTCGTGTATTATTATTATTATTATTATTATTATTATCATCATGGTACGAACCAGTTGCCTAAGTATCTTCATTTCCCTATAATCAAAATAAAGCTACTTAGGTGAAGGTTTCGAACCCCGATGATGCTGGTAATAATCATAATGATAATAATGACACAGGTGTAGAAGCAATAAACCGAATTCATATGGCCTGAGCGTTGTGTACCAATATCTGACCTCATTTCTTGATTATTTATTTATATATTATCAGGGCATGAATGTAACCGAAAGACATATAAATTAGATGCCCTTAAAATACAGGTTTCTTTATCATTATATATGTCTAACATAAACTTCATATATTATTACAGGTATAAATATAAGTTGTATAGAAATATATATAAAATTTTATATAATGTCTGAAAGATTTTGAATGCAACCATTTCGGTTTCCCCCTTTTCGTATCTGTGCTTCTGTCAGCATTTTGATGAAAGAACCTCCATCAAAGAATAAAATTTTACAAAGAAATTACACACACTTCCTTCCTCTGTGTGTGTGTGTGTGTGTGTGTGTGTGTGTGTGTGTTTTCCTAAATTTCAGATAGCTTAAAGCAATAATTAAACTGAAGAGTTGATGAAACGGCTTTTAGTTATTTTTATTTTTACATCTTTCGTTCATTCTTTTCATCTGAGTAACTTCTCTAGTCTGTTTTATTCCTCTCTCTCTCTCTCTCTCTCTCTCTCTCTCCTCTCTCTCTTTTAGAAAGTAATCCGGAGATAAGAACCGATGAAAAACAACATATAATAAATGCAATTTTTTTCATCCTATTTTCGCGTAATCTTCTCTGTATTTGTCTCCTTCGCTTTTATCTCCTTCCGCAGTCGTCTGCTTTAATACACTTTATTTGTGTGTGTTCCTTTATACGAGCATTTCCCTTGTCTCTTCTTCGTAATTCGCGTATCCTCATTTCAGTCCTTTGTTTTTTCCTTCGCTTCGTAATTCAACTTTGTTCAGTGTATGTTTGATATCTTTTTTTTTTTTCTTTTCGACCAAAGTATCTCTGCTCATTCTTTTCGGTATAAATTATGTACTACTCTTTAACTCTTTTCTTGGCGCTGTTCCGCGTCTTTTCGATAGAGTGTGTAGTTCTTTCAAGCTGTTTTCGCATTCTTCCTCGCTCTCAGGAACTGCTTTTCTTTGTCGACACTCGTTTGTGACTCGCGTCGGAAACTTCGACCCTTTTATGACGCGGCGTTTCTGCCTTCTAAAACTGAATCGAATATGTCGATGCGGCGGATTAGCGGAGAATGGCTCGTGCGTTGCTTACAAACGGTCCCCAAAGAGTCTTAGCGCGCAAATAGAAGAATTACACATAGAGCAAATGGTTTTTTTTTTTTTTTTAAGATATTTGATTATCAATAAAGATACGAGATGTCGTTCGTAGAGGAATGTATAACGTTCCGAGCAAATGAATACATACGTTGTAGATTTTGTCATTTAAGTCCGCGTATAATAAAGAATTTTCTCTCTTTTCATAAAGGAAGGAGACGACCCGCGAATGATGTCCTTCATATATTACTATCTCTTCTCTCTATCAAATTCCTGACTGGGTATTCCCGTTTTCGACAATATACACGGTGAACCAAAAGTAGGTGGACAGTAGGTTGAATACGGTTTGTGTTATATTATATTATAACTATGGTGTTCATTATAACTATGGTGTTTGTGTTATATTATATTAAATATTATAACTAAATTTATTTAAATTTTATTTTGTATTATAGTATACAAAAAAATTAAATATGTATTCTCAAAATAAACGTTATCATTTACTGTCCACCTACATTTGGTTCACCCTATATTCAAAAAGAAAAGCAAATTACACTGGTACCTTTCTAAAGACTGATGAATAAGAAATGATGGATTCTATAAACTTCAGAGAGACGCTCGACTCTCTTTTCTCTCTCAAAAATCGAAAATTGGATTCAGACACGTGAGTGAGAATTTCTGTTCTATTTACATGGTAAATTTTGCTTCGCTCATACGTAAAGACTTCAGTATTTAATTACGATAAAACTGAATTAAAACTTGCCAAAAAGAATTCTGAAAGAGAATTTAATTTCGTGACTAAAATGAACGCCAATTATTTAACTTATACACTGTAGCACCGACAGACACTATGACCACGTCCTCCACGTAAGCACTAATTGGATTTTCATTTTATGCACACACACACACACACACACACACACACACACACACACACACAAACACACAATCACTAGTTCATTTCGAATTTTCGTAACAGCTGAAAAATAAGAAAATTATATGAAACTTTATCCATCTTTTTATTAAGTTACAATTTATTATAATTATTATTAATGAAAATAAAAATTAAACGTAACTACAATTGAATCTCATTTATATTGTTTATGTCTTCCGTTTGCAGCCAAAACAGCAGCCACTCGTAGCACTGATTCAATGAATTTATAGATAGTATCTTCGATGATGATTTGCTCCAGCTTTCTTATACCATTTCCCACAGATCAGTGGTGCTATTAGGATTGTCCTTTTATCTTTACAGATGAGAATAATGTCCATAAATGCTCAGTTAGATTCGGATCAGGTGATTGTGGAGACTATTCCTTAATGGTGAGCATATTCTGTCCTTTTTTATGATTCAGAAAACTGATGCAAAGATTGGACTTGTGTTTTGGGTTATCATCTTGTTGGAAAATGAAGTTTTGGGCATTGATCACTCGGTATGGCATCCTGATTTAAGATGGAATGGTATTTTTCTTTCTTCATGGTACGGTTGACTTTTACAATGTCTCGAGTGCCATACCCACTGAACAAAATCCCATACCATTATCGAGCCCCCATCGTGTTTCACAGAAGGCTTTATACATTGCAGGGTCAATTTCCTATTGAGTTTGCGCCTGATGAATTCTCTCATACGTGTAATAAATGAATCCATTTTGGATACATCCGTAAAACGGACTGTTTACCCGTCTTCAGCAGTAAAATTCTTATTTACATTTCTTGGCCTACCGTAGTCGCTTTTTGATGTTCACTTTCTTCAAAATGTTTTATTTCAGTTCAATAGACCAGAAAATATAAAGATTTTACAACCAGAACGTGTTGTACGTCAGGAATCTGTAGACCGAGAAAGAGTCCTTTGTAATGGCGCTTGTTTGTGTTCGTGATATATCACCATTTACCGAATGTCGCGTCATTGGTCAGTGAGATTATAGTCAAAGTGAGAGTCCAAATACAGTAGCTCAGAATTCTGTCCTTGTCAGTTTTTATCTGGCAAATAAACAAGAAGAAAGGGTATCACTGCAAGGGTTCTTTGGTTACTAAGTGAACTTCAGTCGAAGTTAAAAGTTGGTAAACACTGAAACGAGCAAACCAACATTATTTGTCTATTAAATCCCCAGCATACAACGCCAATACAAAGTAGATTAACATGGGCAAAGGGAATGATGCACCGAATTATAGCATCTTGGGTCTCTCTTCTCAAACGAATCTCAGTTTCACCATTTCATGTCGAATGGATGTACATTCGTGGATATGGAGAAAGGTTAATTAATAATTTTAGGATTCCCGTAGGATTCCATCCCTCGCCTCAACATGATGGTTTAGTGATCTATTATAATGTTATAATGTTATAATGTTTCAGACCAACAAAGACCCTAGGATCCACTCATGGCTGGTCTACCTAACTGTGTTCGTAATCGTGTATTGTGTATGTCCTCCGTGGTGGCGGAGGGGACCTACAATTTTACGTGGGTTCCGAACCACAAGAACATAAGAAACTTATTTAAAAACTGCCGGTAAATTGGCAACGACCAATTTTTACGAAACTAAATAATTATCAATTTAAAAATAACTAATTATCGGTTTAAAACTAAAGATAGAATCTCTCGGTCCAGAGGAGCAAGTCATAATAGACTACTATCCACAAATATGTTACATTCTATATCTATTTATAACGGACATGCAAATATATCAGATCCAAAGAATCCAGTCAATTTCATTACGGTATCCATCAAGTCACGGTCCATATCGATTGCGGACCAAGTCAAAATTTACAACCATATACATTATCAATTTAAAAATAATTAATTATCGATTTAAAACTAAAGATAAAATCTCTCGATCCAGAGGATCAAGTCATAATAGACTACTATCCACAAATATGTTACACTCTATATCTATTATATAACGGACATGCAAATATATCAGATCCAAAGAATCCAGTCAATTTCATTACGGTATCCATCAAGTCACGGTTCATATCGATTGCGGACCAAGTCAAATTTACAACCATCATTATGAATAATGATTCTGAATGACTGGAGGAATGTCATGCTATTCATCGAAGCACACGCTTTTAACCCTTTAAGGACTGAAGGTACAAACTGCTAACGTTTCAAACACAAGCATTCATAACTTAACCCTACAAAAAATTCAGGGCTTAAAGGGTTAAATGGTACTAAACGTTTGGTCATATATATGAAACGTTTATTCAACATCTCGTAATGAAGATAGCTTTCTGAAAAATAATAGCTATCTTGAAATGTTTACTAGATATTTCAAATATATGAAAGAACTGAGGGACCTCCAGCACACCAATTTCAAAAATTTCAAGAACCACCTGAACAGATTCTTGTGCAAAGTCCCTGACCAGCCACGAGGGCAGGAGGAGATTGGAAACCAACTCTCTCTCCTCCACGAAATCCTGCAAATGAGGCGGGATGTTGCAGAGGGGTCGACCGCAAGTCGATCCTGAGCAGTTATTCAAAGACATCAAGGAAGACCCAAATAAGACAAGTAAGATGAACAGAACAAATGGAACACTGCTTTTACGCTACCATGTCATAGAATTTTAAGACATTATACAGTATTTTTTATTGAAATAAAGGTATGCTATGAAAGTATTTTTATTCTAATACTTTGTGTGGTCTACCTTTTGCTTCTAAAACTTCTTCAACTCATTTTGGCATCGATTCCAGCAATGATTTACAAATGTTGATATTTTCTGGATCACTCAACCCGCATTTAACCAAAGATTTTCGATTGGATTCAGATCTGGTGAATTTCCGGGTCAATCTAATACTTCATTTCCGTTTAAAAAACTTTTTCACAACATTTTCTGTATGAAATGGTGCCAAATCTTGTTGAAACAACCATTTTCTCCACCCAAACCAGTTGTCAGCTAGAGGCAACTTCTATTTCAACACTGATATATATATTTCTGGCTATTCATCATTCCATTCACAAAAACAAATCTCCTCTTCTATGGATTCCAAAGCAGGATCAAACCATAACCTTTTCAGGACGCTTCGTGGTGCAAAATACGTAAATAGTTGACCTCTTGGCACTCTTCATTTTCCCTACGAAAGGTGTTCGAACTCCGGAAACCAGAAAATGAGATTCAACGCTAAAAAATTACTGAGAAAAATGAACTCAAATTCCGACATGTCTCAAGAAAACACACCAAAACATCCCAAATAATGAACGTCACACCTGTAAATATGCAAAGCCATTCATAACTTTATAAAATGAGTGTCCAGTAACTCATCAGTCATCACCATCACAGGAAAGAGTTTGTAGGTAACATTAATTAATTATTAAGGGTGTTCGGAAAGTCACTGTGCACTTATATTTATTTAATAGCATACAATAGTATAACATTGCATATATGATAGAGGTTATGGATGGGACCATCAGAACTTATAAAAGGTGTTGAAAACTAAAAAAATAATAATAAAATAATAAAAAAATAATATAAAAAATATAAATATAAAAATATAAAAATATAAAAAAAACATTAATTATATAAGTGCACAGTGACTTTCCGAACACCCTGTATTATTTGGAGGTGATTGTAAGCGTTTAAATAGTTTGGAGTATTCCTGAAAATAAACCACAAACTTTGCATGACTTTTTCCAAAAATGAAATGTACATTCTTGACACCTCACCCGTTTCAAGTCGTCTACAGTGAAGTCTTTGTACTTTCGTCCCCACTGCAACCTCTTTGCACGCGTCTTCGCTGTTAACAACGGCTTTTTAGATGGATGATTGCAATCCAAGCCATGTTCCTTAAACCATCTTCTCACTGTTCTCTCAGAAATTTTCATAGCACAAATTTCCAGCTTCTTTTGGCCTTTCTTACAAATTCTTAAAGGTTTTGAATCGTCGCTTGCAGTGGTTATCCTCCTCCTCCTCCTCCCATCTTTCCCACGTATCCTGTTCACAAGAGTACCATTGCAATAGTATTGTTGTATGATTCGATGCACAGCTGATTTTAATATATTTTGGTCACTAGATATCTGTTGAATAGAGTTTCCATTATGTTCATACAAAGTAATGAATTTATCAGCGTTTTTTTTAGTTGCTGCTGGTCATTTTTATGCATTTATTGCTCAGGATATCCAGTAACTCATGGATGAAAAGCTTTGAGCATGTACTTGGTTGGTTGCTTAAGTCGGCATCGGATTAGAAAGATATTTGTACACATTACCTTTCGGATGCGAAATACTTATATTTTAACGTGGTGTCCCATTTTTTCTGTCCAGTACTGTATATATAATTCACTTAAACTCTTAAAACCTAATTTCTGTGATTCTACAGTACCATTTTACAGTTTTAAATTTGAGAATTTCTTATTTATTCAACATTTATAATTACAGTATAATAATAATAATAATAATAATAATAATAATAATAATAATAATGTGAAGCCTCTACAGTGGGCCTTATAATGCATGTACAATTGTTAATAATGAAATAACGAATTAAAACAGAACCTCGAAGTATTTTGTGATAAAGAACTTTGGTTTGAGTCTTGACGAATACCCATGTATTGTTAAATTCATAAGTATGAAATAAAATGCTATACTGATTTATAGTCAAGCTTATCATTATCATTATCATCATCATTATATACTTATGTTTATGCGTATTATTACTATTATAAATACAAATATAAAATTAATATAAATAGAATTTCAGCTTTCCAAAATATTATTATCATTATTATTATTATTTGGACTCCACTTGTTAGTTTTAGGCCATTAGATGAACTTTGACCTTTACATGCTACCATTCACAACTCACAATCAAAATCTGTAATTTTAACGATCTGTATTACCATTCCACCTAGCATCAACAGAAGGCGCGGCAGGGCTCAGGCGCATAGCAGGCAGGACCCAATGTTCGACTATTCCCTGATGGTGATTGCGGGTCTAAAGTGGAATATATTTTTGCGGATGGTGTTAACATTTATTTAAATGTCTAGAAATGTCTAGAATGTTCCGTTGACTTCAGAATTGAATATTTAGGTACGAGACCATGAAGATGAATTTTGCTTTGACCTTGATGTACCCCCTCCTAAACAGTTCTGAGGCTCGCAGTAATCCTTCGCAGTCTTTCCCTATTTCTTAGGTAAATACCTAAAAGTTTTATTCCATATATTTTAGACAAAGTACAACTGTTTCAAACTTGATTCTATGACCATCCTTTTCAAGTTCATGTACAGTTTCAATGTCAAATTAGTCCATTTTAGATACCACGCGACCCAATGATAATAATAATGAATGATGAAGACCGGAAACTGGGCCAGCGCTTTGGCCAGTGAATGCCACCCATTGGCCTAACTCCAGAATTATCATTACCGGCATCACTGGAGTCGAACCTTCGACATAAATGTCTTTACTTCGCTTATAGGAAAACAGCGTTACCCACTGGGCTACAGACGTTGGCTACAATCCAATGATGGCATTACAAACAGTTTTAGCTGGCTTTCTTTACAAGATTTATAAAAATTTTAAGATTACAGACTAACTGAGTTTAAACTTCAAAATATCTGTACCAAATTCGTTTGCTGTTTAGAATATATTAAAAAAAAATCATTAACTTTGTTTTTAACCGATGTGAAAATTCTAAAGTTAATTAAAATTATAAAACTGTTACAAGCACTGTGCACTCCCTCCCCTCTTAATTTTCTTTTATATTGCTGAAGTGGATGAAAGAAAAATAGATGTTTAAATTGACTTACTGAAATAGTGTTGGACATGGAATCTCTGTTTATTTAACAAATGAACTTACCAAACTGAATAAAACGTTAAAGCTTCAAGTGATTCACTTATTAGTTTACCTCTTGGATCGAAGAATCGTACCTACAGGGTGGCCCATAAGTCCCAATCGTTCATAAAGTGAAAATGCAAAAAAATCAAAGTAAAAAGTTTATAATAAGTTCAGAAATGTTTATTGATTATTCAGAGGGCAAAATCTAACCCTCTCGACAAACATGCTTTTCTCAGTAATCGATTACGTCAGTGTGAGCTCCACTAGATGGATTTTCGCTTTAATTATAACTGACTGGGACTTATGGGCCACCCTGTATACCCATCCGATCGACTCGTCCATAACATCGACACTCTTAAAAGCTAATTTAACCTAACTTAACCTAACCTAATGTAGCTTAACCTAACTTATTCTAACTTAACCTAACCTTACTTAATCTAACCTAACTTATTCTAACTTAACCTAACCTTACTTAATCTAACCTACAATATAAATGTCGACGGAAAGTCAAGTCAATCAGATGTCGTAATCCCGGAAGACTCATACACGGTCAGACTGTGTCTCGGTCATATCCGTCTAAGTTGCTCCTTCCACTCACTTCTCACAAACGCGTCTGACAAGCTCTACTTTTCATCATATCTCAAGGCTTTATAGTATATCTGTGCATACTATAACGTGTGTTTTTAACAGGAAAATAAATTGCGGGAGTAAATTGTTCACTGGTAAGCTCTGCTCTGCCTTCAGACGAGGCTGTTTGTCAGTCCAAGCCCAATTACACATTCGCTTGATACGAATTGCAGTCAAAACTTCAGTCACGTTACGCAATTTGGATTCCTACAAGGCAAGTGTCGCCACTGTTATAGTTAGAAATATAAATTTTTAAAACTGTACAAGTGAAATCAAGAATCACTAAAGTCTTAAAACAATTTATTATCATAAAAATTATAGTAAAATAACTATAAACTATCTAATTTTAAGTGATTATAAACACATAAATTTTCGGACCACATTTAATGAAATATTTCCGAAGGTGTTTAACGCGGTTTTAAGGGAATTGCTCTCGTAGCAATTGG
Source organism: Bathynomus jamesi (assembly GCA_023014485.1). Taxonomy (NCBI): domain Eukaryota; kingdom Metazoa; phylum Arthropoda; class Malacostraca; order Isopoda; family Cirolanidae; genus Bathynomus; species Bathynomus jamesi. The sequence continues at coordinate 19,326 of JAJOZX010003279.1, forward strand.
TATCGTTTAGGTACTTGAGCGCAAAGCCTCGCAGGCTTCATTCGTTGATACAGAAATACGACTTAAAGGTAAAGAGAACATCGTAATTCAGTGGCAGATATCGAATATCCAATTTCAGTTATCTGTTCTGGATTTTAGATGTAGGCTAATATTATTACAAGGACACGGTAACGAATAAAGATTGGCTTTTACTTCTTTTGAACGGGTTCTCTTTTCTGTATACAGTGTGTGTGTATTATATATATATATATTATATATATATATATATATATTATATATATATATATATATATATATATTATATATATATTCAAGACAAGCTATCGTGTTAAAGATACATTTAATCAATATGAATGCCTTTAAGCCGATTGATTTTTGTTCGACGAACCATTGATGTGTTCGAGAATTGCTTACCTTGTACTTTCTATCTCCCTCTTCCCAGTATCGAATGACGTAACTTTTGACATAAAGACGCCTCTCTCTTTCTCTGTCTGTTCTTCTGTTTGCGGGTAAAGTCCAAGAAAACGTCACAGTGCCATCTGAAGTTACATTCGCCACCTGTCGATATGATCATGGACTGTTAATGTCTGAACCATCCATCAAAATTTAATGAATAATACGCTCACTATTTACGATGGTGAGATTGCCCGTTTTTAAGTAGGATTACGTCTTCCTAAATGACCAGTTTTGTTCGAAGTGACATTCTTTCTAAAGGTTCGTACGTGTTTTGTTTTTTTAATTAAGCTTTTCACTGTGAGGACAGAAACTAAATTATAAGAAAGGAGGATGACATTTTAACCAGATTTATTATTATCATCATCATTATTACTAACCTAAAACTTCTTCACATATATATATATATATATATATATATATATTATATATATATATATGTTGTTAATAATAAAATATTTTTGTTGTGCAAAAACGTTTCGATGCAGTCGTCCCATCCTCTTGAAAGCAAATGTTATGAACTCACAAAGAATATAGGTCAAAGGTCAAATTTCTCGAATTTGGAATTAAGAGGTGAAAAATTGACTCGCGGTGTCAGGTCACAAGTACAAAAATACTAAAATAGTCGAGAAGCATTTAGAAATTTTAGTACTGAAAAGAAGAAAATAATAATTTATATTTGGGATACATGTTTATATAATTATGTAATTAATTAATTAATAATATATTTTTATAAATGAAATTAATTTTGTAATAAATGCAGAAAATAAATGACAAATATTCATAATGGTAATTTATGTAAACAAATTTGGGAGAAGGGCAGTGTCCATTTTGTAGTTCCAAATATTATTATATTTGCTGTTTGTGTATCATATTCCGCTGTTTGTGTGCTTAAGCTAGAGAGAGAGAGAGAGAGAGAGAGTTACAAGGAGTTACAAGAGCAAGAGGAAGCCTCACACACCTTTCAGTCCATTTGGGGGAGGGGTTCCTCTTATTAAACGAGTGCACTTTCAAATTATTCTAGCAGCAGTAGAGAACTGGATCGAAAGACACAAGGCTCTCTCCTCACCCTACGATCTCTTCCCGCTTGAGGCGCGTACGGAAAAAGGTTGAAGAAAATACCTTAACCCTGGGTTAATTGCCAAAGTATTGGACCAACAAAGAATTAAGAGAGAAGCAAAGGTCAAACTCTTCATGCTTACACTTATGTACGTGCAAAGTTATCACACGGAAATAGAAGTAAAGCTCTTCTCCCTCTCTTGGCGTGAGCCACTGCCTGCAAAGTGATGAAATGCTACGACAGGAAAGGAGTCGAAAGAGAAAATGAAAACGGAAATCAGATCTTCCACACCATGTCTGCACTCATCACGTGCACCCAGTTATCCAAAAGAAGAGGAAAAAATAGTAATAGCAGAAACGCAACTCTACGTCACCCAATCCATGCCATGCATTTTTGGAAGGGTTTTGTTTTATGTTTTTGTTCACTAGGAAGAATTAGAAAAAAATTCTACAAAATACTTATCTACTCTATTCTTAGACATGTTAACGAGGCAATCAAGTGTGTGAGAGAGTTTTCTATAATTAAATATCTGTTGTGTGTATGTGTCTGCAAATTCTTTGAATGTCGCCGAGTTTCAACTTGGGCTTTCCGCCGTGAAAGGTGTTTATGCGGCACTTATTGAGTTGTTCATACTTCGTGGTGTTGTGTCACCACGAGGGTAGAGAAAATTTCTTTCCTCTTTTCGGCGAAGAATATCAGTGGGAAGCCCTTGTATCTATCCCTGTGTACTTGCCCCTTATGAAGACAGAGTTTTTCGTGGATGATAATCCGCTGTTGCTATGGCGAATTTAAGTCTCTCATTTAGAGGTGTTTATGAAGCAAATGATTAAAAAATGGGTTGTTCAATGGTTGCCCATGCTATGTAGAGCACAATGGAACCAGAGACGTCCCTGTAAAGTGGGGAGAGGCCTAAGTATAGGAGTAATTGTTTAAAAAAAACTCCCGCGAGATTAAGTTATAATACTATTTCCAAACTACTTACCTAAATAATTCTTAAATTATATGTGGGGACAGTCTTCAAGAGTGTAGAGAGAGAGAGTAAAAAAAATAATAAGTAATTTACCTTTAAACTGGAAGGCGCTTCTGGCACGAGCGGGGGCGAGAGAATCACTACTCCTCTGTCAACACCGAACATATTATGAATTTCGCACTTGTATCTAGCATAGTCTGTATTCTGCACATTGTGGATTGTCAGCGTCGATTTCCAGAGGGACAAACCGTCAATAAGCTAAAACAAGATAAGTAAAAATAAAGTTAACGAAAATCGCAAACTCTTGTCAAAAAATATGCATAGAAAGTTTTAGAAAAGTGTCATAAAATATTTGAGGAACGAAATTCCTTTAAATTTTTTATTTACTGAGCCTTTGCAAATGTATCAACAGTTATTGCAGAATTAGAATATATATATAGATAGATAGATAGATAGATAGAGAGATAGATAGATAGATAGATAGATTCATAAAAGTTTGTCCTCACTACTCGATCGAAGTGTTCAAATGTTCTCTACATAGCATACGCGCAATACCCATCATTCGTAGTTTAGGACATTTTAGGGGTGTTTCCTTTTCGATTTTAGCAACAGTTTTTGATGATGAATTTCTTCAGTTCAGTGAATGATTTGAAGTTTTAACTGATTACTTATTTCTTGACAAAACCCCAAAGAAAAGGACGCGATGATTGCAGGAAACTTTTCCTTGAACTAATTCAGACACTCGTCAAAGGTGAGGGACGTTGCACCATCCTACTAAAACCATGTGTTTGGAAGTCGTCGCCCTCTGATCCAAAAGTGAGTCTTCAGCATGTGAAAGTGCCTATATATGATGGCACACTGATAAAGGTGAGAGGTCGTTTCAAAGCAATGTGCGCCGTAAACCAGTGAAGAACTTAAACTTACTTAACTGTTACTTTGGGAGAATGTAAAGAAACTTCTGCATATTTCTGTTTTTTCCAATCTCCAAAACCTACATTTCTTTTTTGTTCATCATTTCTCTTGTGATAACGACACTTATCAGAGAAAATCACTTTAGCTATTTCAAGTCTGCGTTTGCCAACATTTCAGAGAAACAGTTACAAAATTGGGATCAAGTAAAGATAAGCACCCCCAACCTTTTTTGGTTAACTTTATAAGGCTAACTAACGAAAATATCACGACCTAACCTAACCAATCGTCAAGGGCGTACAGTTGACCTAACGACTGGTTAGGTTAAGTCGTGATATTTTCGTTAGTTAGCCTTATAAAGCTAACTAAAAAAGGTTGGGGGTGCTTATCTTTACTTGATCCCAAAATTGGAAACCTTTTTTTTTCAACATATTCACATATTCAACATTTTCGACATATTCAACATTTTACGCCCTATATCCTTGTCAATAAAATTACTTAAATATTAGAACTACAATGCCCGTATAGCTCAGTGGGTAACTCGTTACCCTATAAATGAAATGAAGACATGAGATCGGGGTTTCGAATCTCGATTCCCCATGATGCATCTAACAATTATAATAATACTACAGGAGTTAACGCAATCAGCCACATTAGTTGACCTGAGTTCTGTACCAATTTCCAGTACTCTCTCATAATTATTTTATTCCAGTATAATTAGTAACATAATATACAGAATACAGAATTCAGAAACTCCAACAGAGGCGAAACGACTGTAAGATAAAATTATTAAGATAAAACTATAAACTTTTAAGTACTTTCAACAAACTTTTCTGAAAAATTCTTAAAGCACTTAAATAATTTTTAAATTTTTTTTCCTTTTTGACGATATTGGTTTTAATTGTTTAATTGGTTTTCGCAGTTGGTTAATTTTCTCTAGTTTGTGAAAATAACTTTTTCATTGTGCATTGCTAACTAAAGAAGGCTGGGAACCCTGATCTTCAGGTGATCATATATATATATATATATATTATATATATATATATATATATATATATAATATATAATATGTAACATGTGTGTGTGTGTTTTGACAAAATAACTAAAAATGCGTGGTCATCTTAGATTTAACTTATATATATATATATATATATATAATATATATATAATAATGAACAGGAACACCAGAGAAAATACAAACATCCTTCAAGGTTTAATAGTACCAACGTTTCGGAATGCACTAATTCCATCTTCAGGGCCTGGTTTCTGCAGCAAGTAAGGAACCGCAAATCACACTGAAGTTTTCTAGCCTTGTAGTCAAGTTTTTCAAGTCTTCTATACATGTGCAATGCTGGTCTTCCATAGCGTTTGGTGATTATATCGGCTATTGATTGGTGGCGTGGAAAACGCAGTTTAATAATGAACAGGAACACCAGAGAAAATACAAACATCCTTCAAGGTTTAATAGTACCAACGTTTCGGAATGCACTAATTCCATCTTCAGGGCCTGGTTTCTGCAGCAAGTAAGGAACCGCAAATCACACTGAAGTTTTCTAGCCTTGTAGTCAAGTTTTTCAAGTCTTCTATACATGTGCAATGCTGGTCTTCCATAGCGTTTGGTGATTATATCGGCTATTGATTGGTGGCGTGGAAAACGCAGTTTAATAATGAACAGGAACACCAGAGAAAATACAAACATCCTTCAAGGTTTAATAGTACCAACGTTTCGGAATGCACTAATTCCATCTTCAGGGCCTGGTTTCTGCAGCAAGTAAGGAACCGCAAATCACACTGAAGTTTTCTAGCCTTGTAGTCAAGTTTTTCAAGTCTTCTATACATGTGCAATGCTGGTCTTCCATAGCGTTTGGTGATTATATCGCTATTGATTGGTGGCGTGGAAAACGCAGTTTAATAATGAACAGGAACACCAGAGAAAATACAAACATCCTTCAAGGTTTAATAGTACCAACGTTTCGGAATGCACTAATTCCATCTTCAGGGCCTGGTTTCTGCAGCAAGTAAGGAACCGCAAATCACACTGAAGTTTTCTAGCCTTGTAGTCAAGTTTTTCAAGTCTTCTATACATGTGCAATGCTGGTCTTCCATAGCGTTTGGTGATTATATCGGCTATTGATTGGTGGCGTGGAAAACGCAGTTTAATAATGAACAGGAACACCAGAGAAAATACAAACATCCTTCAAGGTTTAATAGTACCAACGTTTCGGAATGCACTAATTCCATCTTCAGGCCTGGTTTCTGCAGCAAGTAAGGAACCGCAAATCACACTGAAGTTTTCTAGCCTTGTAGTCAAGTTTTTCAAGTCTTCTATACATGTGCAATGCTGGTCTTCCATAGCGTTTGGTGATTATATCGGCTATTGATTGGTGGCGTGGAAAACGCAGTTTAATAATGAACAGGAACACCAGAGAAAATACAAACATCCTTCAAGGTTTAATAGTACCAACGTTTCGGATGCACTAATTCCATCTTCAGGGCCTGGTTTCTGCAGCAAGTAAGGAACCGCAAATCACACTGAAGTTTTCTAGCCTTGTAGTCAAGTTTTTCAAGTCTTCTATACATGTGCAATGCTGGTCTTCCATAGCGTTTGGTGATTATATCGGCTATTGATTGGTGGCGTGGAAAACGCAGTTTAATAATGAACAGGAACACCAGAGAAAATACAAACATCCTTCAAGGTTTAATAGTACCAACGTTTCGGAATGCACTAATTCCATCTTCAGGGCCTGGTTTCTGCAGCAAGTAAGGAACCGCAAATCACACTGAAGTTTTCTAGCCTTGTAGTCAAGTTTTTCAAGTCTTCTATACATGTGCAATGCTGGTCTTCCATAGCGTTTGGTGATTATATCGGCTATTGATTGGTGGCGTGGAAAACGCAGTTTAATAATGAACAGGAACACCAGAGAAAATACAAACATCCTTCAAGGTTTAATAGTACCAACGTTTCGGAATGCACTAATTCCATCTTCAGGGCCTGGTTTTCTGCAGCAAGTAAGGAACCGCAAATCACACTGAAGTTTTCTAGCCTTGTAGTCAAGTTTTTCAAGTCTTCTATACATGTCAATGCTGGTCTTCCATAGCGTTTGGTGATTATATCGGCTATTGATTGGTGGCGTGGAAAACGCAGTTTAATAATGAACAGGAACACCAGAGAAAATACAAACATCCTTCAAGGTTTAATAGTACCAACGTTTCGGAATGCACTAATTCCATCTTCAGGGCCTGGTTTCTGCAGCAAGTAAGGAACCGCAAATCACACTGAAGTTTTCTAGCCTTGTAGTCAAGTTTTTCAAGTCTTCTATACATGTGCAATGCTGGTCTTCCATAGCGTTTGGTGATTATATCGGCTATTGATTGGTGGCGTGGAAAACGCAGTTTAATAATGAACAGGAACACCAGAGAAAATACAAACATCCTTCAAGGTTTAATAGTACCAACGTTTCGGAATGCACTAATTCCATCTTCAGGGCCTGGTTTCTGCAGCAAGTAAGGAACCGCAAATCACACTGAAGTTTTCTAGCCTTGTAGTCAAGTTTTTCAAGTCTTCTATACATGTGCAAGACTTGAAAACTTGACTACAAGGCTAGAAAACTTCAGTGTGATTTGCGGTTCCTTACTTGCTGCAGAAACCAGGCCCTGAAGATGGAATTAGTGCATTCCGAAACGTTGGTACTATTAAACCTTGAAGGATGTTTGTATTTTCTCTGTGTTCCTGTTCATTATTAAACTGCGTTTTCCACGCCACCAATCAATAGCCGATATAATCACCAAACGCTATGGAAGACCAGCATTGCACATGTATAGAAGACTTGAAAAACTTGACTACAAGGCTAGAAAACTTCAGTGTGATTTGCGGTTCCTTACTTGCTGCAGAAACCAGGCCCTGAAGATGGAATTAGTGCATTCCGAAACGTTGGTACTATTAACCTTGAAGGATTTTGTATTTTCTCTGGTGTTCCTGTTCATTATTAAACTGCGTTTTCCACGCCACCAATCAATAGCCGATATAATCACCAAACGCTATGGAAGACCAGCATTGCACATGTATAGAAGACTTGAAAACTTGACTACAAGGCTAGAAAACTTCAGTGTGATTTGCGGTTCCTTACTTGCTGCAGAACCAGGCCCTGAAGATGGAATTAGTGCATTCCGAAACGTTGGTACTATTAAACCTTGAAGGATGTTTGTATTTTCTCTGGTGTTCCTGTTCATTATTAAACTGCGTTTTCCACGCCACCAATCAATAGCCGATATATATATATATATATATATCAGCGTTGGGTCAATTAAGTTAATTAATTTAACTTAAGTAGTTAAATTTTTTAAAGTTTAACTTCACTTGACTTAATTGAAATAATTGAATTGACTTAATTGAAATAATTGATTAACTTCAATTAATTTTCAATTAATTTTCCTATAAAAATGCTGTTTTTATCTTTCTGAGTGAAATGTAATAGGCTAAGAGATGAAAGGTTTGAGAACCTCATCTTTTTGAAGTTAACAAACATATTTAATTTGTAAGTGAAGTATATATTTTACGTGTCTAATTTGACTATTGTTGGTAAGGAATCTGGATTATGTTCAGTTTCAACAGTGAAACAATATAACACACAGTTTAAAACAACAATTTGTTGTTAAATTCACTTTGTTTTCATTTTTACAATGAAAAACTATTATAGGCCTAAATGTTGAGACTCGTTAAGAAAAGTTCAGTTGAGACCATAAACAAATTTTATTTATTTATAAGGAACAGAAAAATAATAAAAGCGTATAGAAAAAATTATCCTTATTTCTTGCTCTGTATAAAATGCAAAAAAATACGATTCTTTTGCATTATCCTCCCAACACTAATTTTTTTATATAATGTTGGTTTGGTTTTGGTTATGGTACTTTATTTTCCTTCCATTATAAAAAAAATTAGTGTTGGGATTAGGTTAGGTTAGGTTAGGTTAAAAACAGCCCGCCGCAAGTATCTTGCTAACGTACTTTATTTTCCTTCCATTATAAAAAAAATTAGTGTTGGGATTAGGTTAAGTTAGGTTTGGTTAGGTTAGGTTAGGTTAAAAACAGCCCGCCGCAGGCGTTAGCCGTAGTTAGCCGGCTTCAAGTTAGGTTAGGTTAGGTTAGGTTAAGAATATTTATTCATATAACTAATGATGTAATTTCAGAATATTTATAAAAAAATATATATAAAAAATATTATATAAAAAAAAATTAGTGTTGGGAGGATAATGCAAAAGTACCAAAAATACATATAATTTATCAGGCATTGACAACCACATACATATACACAAGATGATCCCGCATAATTACAGGTTTATCATTACCTTCATTAGTTATGTATAATGATGAGTCTACAGACTACTTTCAAGAAAGAAAAAGTTAATTGATTAACTTAACTGATTAACTTTCAAAACTAACTTGACTTATTTGGTAAGAATCTCAAATTAATTTAACTTAACTAGTTAATTTTGGAAGTTAATCGACCCAACCCTGATATATATATATATATATATATATATATATATATATGATCACCTGAAGATCAGGGCCCCAGCCTTCTTTAAATAACGAAAATATCACGACCTAACCTAACTAATCGTCAAGGGCATATATATATATATATATATAATATATATATAAAACATGTGTGTGTGTGTGTTTGTGTGTGTGTGTTTTAACAAAATAACTAAAAAGTGCGTGGTCATCTTAGATTTAACTTAGCAGTAAGGATAGATTTCCAAACAAAAAAGAAACCATTTGATTTTAGGTCATATCTGATCGGCAGTCATAAAAGACGGTTAAATTTCTTGAAAATGTGATTTGAATGGCGAAGAATGACCTTGGTAACTCATAATCCAGAAAGGAGATCGCAATGAAACTTGACAGAAGTGTTGGAATCCGGTCAACTAGAAAATTAATTAATCTTGGTAACCAGAGGTCAGACTTCAAGGCTACAGCAGCAGATCACACATATTTTTCCGGAGCGAGGATTTTCGGCCTACAGAACACCTTTGTAGTATACATTTAAATTTAGTTTGTTGGACATTAATTATTCATTTTAGGATATAAACATTTTTAAATTATAGATGCGTTATACAAATTTATACAGTACCTGTATACAGAGGGTTAAGTAAATAGACGCATTTGGCTGATTTGATAATAATTGTCAATAAATAATAAGAAACTTATTGAATCAATATATTTAGAGTCGGGTTCCTTTTCCTTTTGAGTTATGGAAAGGTGACACCACACATTCTGACATTCCATTGATGAGCTTTGCCTTTCGTTCTTGAGAACAATTATCGTGGTGTCTAGTTACTTTTGTCAACACTGTCTATAGTGATGACAGTCTTACAGTATTTTCATAACAAATTAGATATTAATTTGAATTATTTGAAAGGACTGAAAAAAAATGGAATGCAGTTCCAGCACTAATAAAATGGTTAAAATATACATTGAAAAAGTTTGTATCCTATTCAAAAGTAAAGTCCCTTCGGAGGAAAAACTCAGACTTAACGAACTTGTTTGAAATTTTTAAGGTATTCTGAATATATTTGAATACTAAAGACACATGATTCTGAAGCAGAAGAACCCTCCCTTAGGGTAGGGTTGGCAGTTTTTTAAATGCCCATGCGGGACAAAAAAATTTCTGAGGTTTTTTGTTAAGACCAAAATTTTTTTCAAATTGAAATTAGATTTCTTCAATGGTTACAACAAAGAAAATTAGAAAATTTTTATTACAATAATATTTAACAATTAAACATCTTGAATAATATTGAAATTATTATACATAATATTCAAATTCTAAATCAATTCATCCCTAAAAAATTTGCTTAAAAAATATTGTTTGCGGGACATTTTGAACGCGGGATTTTGACGCGGGATTTTTGGATCAAATGGTGGACTCTCCCATAAAATACGGGACGTCTGGCAACCCTACCCGGGCTTAGGGTTTAAATTTGCCATTGCTGAGCTGGAGCGTCTGTGATGTTCGTATGTGCAGTGCACTCCCAAAAATCTTTGGATCACCTGAAGATCAGGGCCGCCAGCCTTCGTTAGTTAGCCTTATAAGGCTAACTAGCGAAAATATCACGACTTACCTAACCAATCGTTAAGGACGTACAGTTGACCTAACGAATGGTTAGGTTAAGTCGTGATATTTTCGTTAGGTAGCCTTATAAGGCTAACTAAATAAGGCTGGGGGCCCTGATCTTCAGGTGACCCTATAAATATAATAATAAAAATAATCTATAAGTCCCATAACTTGAATTATTTATAATGGCCACAGTAGGCTATAGCATATTATAAAACTGAATTTCTATTTAAAATAAAGTAAATTTGAAGAAGTTTCGATGCTTATTTTTTACGGTTAAATATAATTACAAATATGTTAATTTAATGATAAAAGTTTGATTTTTAGCGATGAAAGTTTGGACTGCATACACTTTGCATATTCTTAGAGCCGTGAATGAAATCATTGAGTCCTAAAATATAGAATAAGAGACATATCAACTCTCACGGATATTAAGTCTCAAGCTCCCTTATGTGAGATATGTTTCCAGTTATGAAAATCAGGCACAGGCAAAATCAGGCAAAATCTCGCGGATTTTCATACTTCAAGGTTAACGTCTTTTGAATAAATAGCAACTATATGCCAGTAGATACGTTCTTAAACGATGACGTAGCAATGAAACGTATCTTTTATTTAACTTATATATTAGAAGCTTTCCAAATCACTTTGATGAGTTGACGGTCAACTAAAATTGATAGAATATAAATTTACATGCATTATGTTGACCAAAATTTGGCCAAATGAAAATAATAAGTAATTTTTTAATATACCGTGCTACATGAGCCAACATGTTTAGATCTTTTCCATTTTTCGGTGTGGCGGTACCTCCTCGGTATGGGCCGCAAGGCCTTTAGAGGTACTTCTTTTCCTTGTAACTCCTTGTAACACACAGCTTTTTTATTTAGTTAAGGTTTATTACATTTCAGAATAATACGAGTACATTTTAGTTTAGAAAAATGAAAAATATTATCAAGAAAATAGTTGAAAGTAGGAAAAATAACATATAAAAGACTACTAGCAGAAGCCCGTGGTAAAAATACCACGCTTAAACGATCAACAAGGGCAACCTACGGGAAAATTATTGAATGCCCGGTTAGGTCAACTGTACGTCCTTGACGATTGGTTAGGTTAAGTCGTGCTTTGTTAGTTTTGACAGTAAACTAACGAAAATATCACGACTTAACCTAACCAATCGTCAGGGCATTATAGTTGACTTAACTGGTCATTCAATAAATTTCCCGTAGGTTGACCCTGTTGATTGTTTAATCGTGGTATTTTTACCACGGGATTCTGCTAATAATGTCTTATTTTTCATGTTATTTTTTTCTACTTTTAACTCTATTTTCTTGATATTATTTTTAATCTCTCTAAACTAAAATGTATTATTCTGACACGTAATAGGCCTAAACATTAACATTTTTTTTGCCCACTGGCCGTCAAACCGCTAATCGTAAAAGCAAATGTACTGAACAATTAACAGCTTAAATGAACATTCTGAAACTCTCGCAGTTAAAGTGTATATAAACAACATCTATTCAATATTAGGTATCTAACGAGTCACCGTAACGACTACCAAACGTAACTTGGCAACATTTATTACAAGCATAGGTAAAAGTTTAACTTCTAATCACATCAATAACAACTGTATTATTTCCTGAGATTTGAATAATGATCTTGCTAAAATAAATTCTAATAATATACTAATTTCTTCTACAATGTCGTCATTGAAATGGATTTAATTTAACCATTACTACACCAACAAGGTTACATAATACTAAAGCAAACTCCACTTTATTAGACCAAATCTGGGTGTAGTCTTTCCTTGATTGTATATCAGGCATACTCTTATTACATATTACGAACTATCTGCCTACATCCACAATGCTAATTAACCATTTACAAACATAGCAAAAAGAAAAATTAACCATAAACCCTACAGCTATAATAATAAGCTTAAATTTATCAGAGAAGTATAAAGTTTTGACTGGGTGGAAATAACCGGGAGTAACTGTGACATAGAAACAAAATTTCAAACATTCTCAAAAACACTAATGGATATATTTAATGCTAATTTTCTTCTCAAGTCAAAACTCGTGTCAAAAAATAATTATAACAATCAGTGGATCACTTCAGCTTCTCACTGTAAGCATAAACAATAAACATTTTCTCCATAAATTATGGAAGAATGACATTATCAATGAACAAGCATATAAAAGCTATTGTAACAGATAAATTTACTCATAAAAACCGCAAAAGTGGACCATTATTGTTCTGAAATCACCAACAAAATTCTAATCTTAAAGGACTTTAAAGGTTTAAGCTAACGCCAAAATAGAAAAGAAAAAGTCCATATCATCACTATCACAGAACAAAATTTCCTACAGTGGTCCCAAAGATATGGCTAATTTATTAAATAATTTCTTTTCAATAATAGGAAGCAACACGGCAGCAGCCATCCCAGACTCAGAGAGTCACAACCAACAATATATGTCACAATCCACACCAAATACAGTCTTCTTTAAACCAATTCTGCCAAACGAAACCTGAGCCACATTGAAAAACTTAAAAAATAAAAACGCGGCTATCACTTCAATTCCATTGAAAATATACAAACTAATACCAGATGATATAGCAACTCCACTGACAAGACTTATGAATTTAAAATTCAAGTTCGAAATTCAAAAATCTTCATTCAGAAAAGAAAACAAGTGAGAGTTTTTTACAATTTTTAGTTTGTTGTTTTTTTATGCAGAAAGGAGGGGGCAAGGGCGAATGCCCGCAAAAATGCCACACCCAAAGAGAAAGAAAAGAGCCAAAATCAAGGACCGGGGTTTTCGAGATGCCTGGACACCGCGTTTAAAATATTGGAGGTCATAGACAAGGGAAAGATGGCTCGAGGAAGGTTGTTTCAGAGTTGACAGGTTCAGTAGATGAAAGATTGAAAATACCTATTAACCCTTGAGTTACAGAGTTGGACAGAAAAGGAATGAGAATGTGTCGAAAGTCTGGTACTGCGTGCATGCAGGTAGAGAGTTCAGAAGGGCTGTGTTCGTTATAATAGCGATAGTAAAGAGAGAGTGATTGAAGACAGTCAGTACGAGGAGGGGAATTGATTAGACGAAAAGCTTTGTGGTTTGAGCTGTATGGGTTGAGCCACCCCACACATGAAAACCGTGCTACATACAGGGGCGGACAATACCCCTGTACAGAGAGAGCAACTGAGTGCGAGTGAAAAAACTGTGGAGCCGGTATAGCACACCTAACCTCTTACAAGCTGTTTTTGAAAGAGAGTATATGTGATCTTTCCAGGAAAGATCACGCGAAAAGAAAATGCCAAGAATGTTAAGAGAAGAGGAAGGATTGATTTGTGTGTTGTTGAAGGTAAGGGGATAGTCGTGTGGAAGATTGTGACGAGTAGACAGATGAAGGAACTGAGTGTTTGAGGCATTGAAAGCAATAAGGTTTTCTCTGCTCAATCAGAGATAGGATAAAGATTAGAGGTCAGGTGCATCATAGCCGTCTCACGGGAATCATGGAGTGACTGTTGAGAGGGACGCTTTGTGAAGCGGGTGGAGACGTGAAGAGTGGAATCAACGGCATAAGAGTGGATAGGACAGGAAGTACGACTTAGTAGATCATTGATAAATAAAAGGAAAAGAGTGGGTGACAGGACAGAACCCTGAGGAACACCACTGTTAAGAGCTTTAGGAGAAGAACAGTGGCTATCTACAATCGCAGCAACAGGTCGGCCAGAAAGGAAATCAGAGATGAAGGCATAGATAGAAGGATAGAAACGGAAGGAGGGCAGTTTCGAAATTAAAGATTTGTGCCAAACTCTATCAAAAGCTTTTGATATGTCTAATGCAATAGGAAAGATTTCATCAAAATCCGGAAAGGAGGATGACCAAGAGTCAGAGAGATATGTAAGGAGATCACCAGTAGAACGTCCTTTGCGGAACCCATACTGGCGATCAGAAAGAAAATTGTGAGAAGAGAGAATCTTCCTATTAAGGATAGATTCAAAAATTTTAGAAAGGCAAGAAACCAAAGCAATTGGACGCTAGTCGGAGGGTTGAGAGCGGTCACCCTTCTTTGGGACAGGATGAACTTCCAGCAAAAAGGGAAAGTACAGATTAAAATCGAATACGAAAGAGTTTGCCTAAGCAGTTCTTGAAAACAACAAGAAGGACACCATCAGGACCGTACACCTTCCTGGAGTTCAGCCTCGATAGGGCAGAAAGAACATCTTTGGAAGAGATTCTAATTTCAGACATAATTGAGTCAGAGAGAGTTGGAGATGGAGGAACAGTACCGGAATCGCCCAGGGTTGAGTTGGAGACGAAAATTTTAGCGTAAAGTTCAGCTTTGTCAGGAGAGACTGAGCCATCTGAATGGAAAAATGGAAGGAAAGAAAAAGTAAAGTTATTGGAGGGTTTCTTGGCTAGATGCCAGAAAGAGCGAGAAGAATTAGAATTGGTTTTCATATTTTTTTATATGACATTAATATATTCACATACTCTAATCTGAATATGCCGTTGAAAGCATGGAGCCTTTTTAAGCAAAACTAATGGCATTTGAATTGAAATGAATTACCTTTTTTGATAAAATAAATACAGTTTTACAATTTTCGTTTTTATTTTAACATAATTGTAAAATTGGACTATTTATTTTATCTAATTTAGCCATTAAGCTTTAGGCTTTACTGGGTCTTAATTAAAAATTAAACAGATAGTTACTATTAATAATACATAAATCATGAATAAAAATTATTAATTAGAGAATGTATAAATTATTATTATTATTTTGATATAAAACAAATCCAAAGTCATTACTGAAGATAGGATACCAATACTATACAAAGAAATCAATATTAGAAACGAGAAAAGAACAGTAACAAGCAATGTACATTTAATCCTAGATTTTATTAGTATTTCATCAGTAATCGAGATTTCAACTTGGCTTTAAACGAATTTACATTCACAATATTTTTTTACATCAACATTTAGTTTATTTATTACGTAACAAACTGAAAGTGGCAAGTAATAGCAACAGTGATAACAACTATAATAATAATAATAATAATAATAATAATAAAAAATACAATATAAAGTTTACAAAATGTTACAGAATTCTAAATTGAAAAAATTGAAAAAATAGAAATATTAAAAAATAGAAAATTGAATAAATTACTAAATTAAAAGTGCTTAATGAAATTAGCATATTTTAAATAGTTGATTATAAAATGGGAATTTCACTAATATGGTAAAAATGGCAGTAGTGAACTTATACATCAGTAGGAGTTAATGAAGTGCTTTTTTTTAGTGATTTGCGAAATACATTTAGTGATGATGCCTGCCTGATATGCGTGAGAATTGCATTCCATTTGTCTGCTCCTTTGAAAGAGAGCATTTCCTGCAGTTTCTATTGCATAGTTAGATTTGTGTATAAAATACCTGGGTACTGGGTAGTCTGGTGTTATAACGATGGTGTATTTGATGTGGGGGGGGGGAGATTGCTTTTTGAATGGGTAATGTATGTCGATTTTTGGTGATAACTCTGAACATATTGACAGCAACATTGAATTTGTATAAGTCATTTAGTTTTAAATTATTTAACTCTTTAAACATCGGGGAAGTGTGACTTTGTCTATTGTCATTCTTCCAGAGAGTTTGCAGACATTTTTTATGAATTAATTCCAAATGATGTTTTATACTGTATAGTTCTTTGAGCTACCCATGTTGTAATGCAATGTAATAAATGTGGATAGATGAAGAAATGGGCTACGTCGTGGCCAATGTCATAACACAGCTTCACGGAGATCAGCGAAGTTAAGCGACATTGGGTCTGGGTTGTAGTTGGATAGGAGAGCGTCCTCCACGCCGCCAAGATTATGTAGCGACCCGTGGTTCGGATCCCACGTAAAGCTCTAGGTCCCCTCCGTCATATGACCTTAGATGTTGCGAAGGAGGTTAAACAACCCCAATAAATGAAATGAAGATGATGAAATGATACAGGGTGAGGAGTGCGTTTTGAGGAATAGCCTTTTTAGTTCTTTGTACGATTAAATATATCAAAATGTAAGAAAATCTGTCCATTTTCATTTGCATTTCTTTCGAAATTGGGGGGGGTGATAGAAAATATCTGTTTATAAATTTGTAATCAGCGTAAAACAGTACATTGAAATCACATAAATTCATTCGAAGGAGTTAATAAAAAATAATATTTTGTTGTTCAGTGTTATATATGCAAAGTTCACAGTCTTTAATCAGGTCGAATAATAAGTTATATATATTATATTTTAAAAGCTTCCATTATATTAGCCTGTAAATATAGGGTGATCGAAAAGTCTCTCTGCAGTAGTAATAAGATATTTACTTTATTGAAGTTAGATATTTTAATGAAAATTGTACGATATCGTGAAATCTTTAACAAAATATTGGCGAAGTCTAGGCTAGCCTAAGCTAAGTCTTGCTACGTTACTTACTCTAAACTAAGTCTTGCTAAGTTACTTACTCTAAACAGGTAACAATGCTATGTCATTACATTTATAGAATTCTTATATCTTCTTATGTAAAATTTCAATAAAGTAAATATCTTATTAGGCTGAGGCGGCGGCGGCGGGCGGTATTAGTGACGGTACTACTGCGGAGAGACTTTTCGATCACCCTGCTTCTTTCCTCTCATTTCCAAGATTATCTCAATTTTCATTTGTAATAAGAGAATTAATTAAATGCAACTTTATTTTATTTTCCATAATTTCTACTTATTTTCTTATTTCTGTTCTGAAAACTTTAATGAATCTCAAAAACTTTTGCTTGAAAAGCTTTCAGTCATACTTCCCAACGGCATATTCAGATAATACTGCTCTAATTATTACAGAGCTGGGCACTTGCGGCATATTTTGCGGTACTGCGGTACTGCGGTACTACCAAACTACCAAACCGGGACCGCATAACGCAGTACCGCAAAGGATCGCTGAAAGTACCGCAGTACCGCTACCGCATTCAAATTTCCGCGTACCGGTTTGGTAGTTTGGTAGTACCGCAGTACCGCAAAATATGCCGCAAGTGCCCAGCTCTGCTTATGTAATGTATTTTTTCTTAATAAAGAGTGTTTTGTTTTTGTTTTGTAAGATAAGATAAGGATCAAGGAAAGAAAGCCACCCCAGCCTTCTTTAGTTAGCTTTATAAGGCTAACTAACGAAAATATCACGACCTAACCTAACCAATCGTTAGGTTACCTGTACGCCCTTGACGATTGGTTAGGTTAGGTTAGGTTATATTTTCGTTAGTTAGCTTTATAAAGCTAACTAAAGAAGGCTGGGGTGGCTTTCTTTCATTGATCCTAAAATAATAATAGCTTTTAAAAAATTAAAAGTATGTATAAAGAGTATGTCTGAATATTCATTAGGTGAGGTAAACGGGATAACAGCTCTTTAGAAATTAATTTAAAACTGGTTGATTATGTCTTACATCCCAATTACGCAATTAGTTGTTCAGTATTACAAAATGTTGTAAATTTTATATATAAAGTAAGGACGTTTTCCAGTTTATGTACCGTTTTCTACAGTACATTACATACAGCATACATAGTAAACATTTTTAGATTGAAATTATGTTAGGTTAGGTTAGGTTACGTTAGGGTAGGTTAGGTTAGGTTATCAAGAACTTACCTCTCTTAAAAAGTTGTTATAATCGACGGCGGTTGTATGACCAATCAAAAATAAATTATATGAAAAACGGTACACAAACTGGAAATTTTATTGGAAAAGGTCCTAAAGTAATTTCAGGTACTTTAACAGATTGTCTAAAATGATAAACACAAAGTCAGGTTCGATTACTTATAAATTGGAGTTTGAGTTGATATACCAAAGAATATCTACAGTTTATTGAATTAAGTTCGTTAATGTTTGATGGCCTGTTGTTAAATTTCGTAATATAAGCTTTTTTCTTCTATTTTTTAAGGTTTTATTCTCAAGTATTTCCTGTTTTATAAACTTGTGAGGTGTAATGCTTTTCATTTGCATTCCAACCTACGTAAGTCATATTTCAGGTGACCAAAACGTGTTAAATCTCTAAATAATTTCAGAAGTACAGTAAGTTGCAGGAGAAACCTAAGCTAAGTTACATGTGTTAATAATAATAATAATAATAATAATAATGATGTTTGGGGTTATTTAATCTCATTTTTGTCAGAAAAGACATGTGACGGAGGGGACCAACAACTTTACTTGGTATCCGAACCACGGGTCGTGCGATTTTAGGTAAAAATGTCAAAGATAAAATTGCCATATGTAATGTCATATGTAATAATGCCAGAGAGTAAAAATGTCATAAAGCGAAAATGACAGGTAAAAAAACGTTTCCCTATTAGCGAAATGAGAGTATTGAGGTCGGAGTTCGACCCTCGATGGTGCTAGCTAAAAATAATCTAGGAATTAGTGCAAAGAGCCATGTTTGTCTGGCCTGAATGGTGTGCTAGTTTCTAGCCCTCTTCACTGATTATTATGTCTGGCTTCGTTGATGCAAATAGTTTCAACTTGAGTGAAAAATTAAATAAAAATATCAAAGAAAGGAATTTTTTAGTATTTAATCTATGTAATACTACTGTTACTATTACTACTACTACTGCTACTGCTACTAATACTAATAACAACAGAAAGTGGCATTAAAATAGGGTGCCTTTCGGATGCGCTGGAAAACTATTTCCTAATGAAATGCAGAAGCGTCTCCGAAAAAGTTAGGAGCTGTATTCAACTTTGAGAAACTTGTGTCAGCGTCTATCCCCCTTCCAAAAATTCGGATTGACAGCCTCACTCAGAAAGGTTTCGCGCCTACCATTTCACAGCAGTTTAAGTCATCTCAAAATTACTTAATTTTAAAGCCATTCGTTTGTTTATTTGCTGATGTTCATGAAAAGCTCTCTGACGTATCTTCATTATTTCTGATTATATTATAGGGTTTTTATTAGATCTGTGGGTCTTAACGAAATTGGGAGAAGCGGTCCATCCAGTAATTAATGGAAACGATGTCTTTTCGATAAGAGGTACACAGAGAGTCATATTTCCATCACATCGTAGAAAATCCTTTTGTCAGCCAAAGCTGCTTTTTTTTTAAGTATAACTTTCCATTCAAGTTTTATACAAATTGGCGAAATTTCATCATTTTGTAGAACAAATTCATCTTTCTTTTATCAATGTTTGCGTCCATTTGAAGTTTAAATTAAACATAAATTAAGCTTTTTTGGACTTAGTCCCATTCAGATTTACTCCATGAGACTTGATTAAATTCTGTGAAATTTTATTTTTATACTTGAATTTTTTTATTTAATTTTAATTTAACTACCATATATTCACTTAAGCACATTTATACTAGTCTGAAAAATGTGTCCTACAAAAAGGGATGAAATTTTTGTGTGTATAAATAAGAAACTTTTAAAAGAACAGAAGAAGAATAACACACAAAAAACATTTGGCGGTAAAAATCCAAAGTTAATAAAACAAAAAATATTTAGCGGCAGCTTTTAACACCTACACCGAGACTAGAATTTTCATCAAGATGTGGAAAATTCATTGACTGAACAAGTGCCCTTAGGTGATGACAGTATTTTTATCAAACTTCGATGTTTAATGAAATACTTTTAGGAGAACTGATTCCTTGAAAATAATTTAATCGAAGTGGGTGTCGCCATCAACTAAATACCATTTCAGTTTATTTTCATAAACCTAGTGTAATTACATGCATGTCAATTTTAATTAGGAACAGCATACAAACAACAAATTAAGTTTCAATATTAAATACATTAGAAATAAATTTACCTTACCTCGGTGATATTCGAACCAGTGCCAATGAAGATTCGAGTTTTGCTAGCCACCACGTTACCCACTCGGCCATGAGACATTAACCGTTAGCGGACAGTGTTAACTTTTCGGTTTTTGTTGTGGCTAACGCCAGACGATTTTATTCAGTCTCGGGCAAAACCTCTGTACAGTAGAGAGTTAAACAAACGTCTTTTAACCCTTTAGCGCACAGTGTTAACTTTACTGAGCTTGTCCCTGGCTAACGCCAGACGATTTTAATCAGTCTCGGAAAAGACCCTTGTGCAGTGAAGGGTTAAGATATACTGAGATAGTTTTGCGTACATACTCTTTCGCATTGGTTTCAGTATGTACATTTTAATATGTATACTGCTTCTGTTTATATATATACAGTATATACTTCTCACCCCTTCTATTTTAAGAGCTGCCGCTAAATATTTTTGTTTTTTAACTTTGAATTTTTAACGCTAAATGTTTTTTGTTTATTTTTGTCCTGTTCTTTTTAAAGTGTTTTATGCACACAAAAATGATTTGCCTTTTCAGACTAGTCCATGATTTTTGTAGGCAACGCCTTTTTGTTTTAAACACAAATTTTGCACAAAATTAGCGTTCACCCTACATTTTGAATAGAAGTTTTTAAGCAGGTGAGAACTTAACACTTAGTTTAAGCTCACGAACCACTTACATTTTGAGTGCAGCTTAACAAATTTGGTTTCACTGGCTTTGGATATGAAGCTCAAAATTTTTATGGCTTTGGTATTTTTGTAAATTTATTAATCCAGACAGAACACCCTTAGTATTCTTATTCAAGTTCGATCGACGAATAAGCTCCACCCAGCGTCACGCGGACAAATAAGCGTCACACGAACAAAAATCTTACTCATTTGAACAACATTTTGACCACATAAACTTTGCTCTAAACTTTTTTGTGGTGAACGAATTTGTTCGATGTTGACACCAAATTATTCGTGACGATCTACTCTATCATTTGGTGTAAAGAGCTTGTGGTGTAGTTTCTTCTAAAAAACGTTATAGTCTTCAGAAGAGCCGTCCGCGAAATACTAGCCGGAGTAAAAAATGATTTGTATACGCACTACCGTGCGTAAACGATAAACAAATTAATATATAAACTTTACTTCCACTAACCGGGCTCGCATCGCTTTCCCTGAGTTCTTTTACTCAGTGTATACAGCGTTCTTTTCAATACGTCATCGAAAAGTAGTAAGGCACGTTAACATCTTGGATATTTACATGACAATTTTTTTTTTTAACTAAAACAACTAATATTGAATCTTGATGGAAAGATTACTTGTAAAGTCATGTTACGAATCTATGAAACATTAGTAGCAGTCGGCCTTAGGCCAAGTATCTGTACATGTATTTGATTTCGTTTAAGCAATTAATGAAGGCACAGACTGTAATAAGGCATATAAAGACTCAATATGTAAGCCAACTAATTATTAGACATCGTGTACCGAAGAAGTAAGCCTTATTTTTTCTTTTCGGTCAGACGAATGTCGATCATAAATCGGAAATTTCATTAATTTTAAATTTAAATTTTCGTCTCAAAATTGGCTCTTCATAATTAGTTAACGTAAAATATGAATTTTCACTTTATATAAAATACATTTAAGAAAAGTTTATAGTATTTATGACTGAAAAAATAAGGTCCATTCAGAGAATTTATTTTTTGTTCTTTAGTCATGTGCAAGTTTTCTTCGCGCATGCGCCGAATAAGAGAAAATTTATGTTCATTTAGACTATTTTAGAGCGACAGTTCTCAAACTTTTTCTTCTTCTGTACCCCTTGAATTCTTTCACTGGATTTTCTGGTTTTTTGAGAGAGAGAGATAGACGATTTTTACTTTCTTTACGATCGTGTGACTCGTGGCCGTTTGTTAATCGGGATCAAGTAAAGATAAGCACCCCAGCCTTCTTTAATTAGCCTTATAAGGCTAACTAACGAAAATATCACGACCTAACCTAACCAATCGTTAAGTCAACTGTATGCCCTTGACGATTGGTTAGGTTAGCTCGTGATATTTTCGTTAGTTAGCCTTATAAGGCTAATTAAAGAAGGCTGGGGGTGCTTATCTTTACTTGATCCGTTAATCGTATATAAAATTAAAAGGGTTATATTTTCATGACCCCTTCGCGTACCCCCTAAGATTCCCTCGCGTACCCCACTTTGAGAACCACTGATTTAGAGTATCTGTTGAAAAAACTATTCATCGTAGCCAAAAAATGAAACCCATTTAACACAAAATTATATCAGTATCAAATGTATGGGGTGTAATGTTATGATAAGCTCAAGATTTGTAAAAAAAATTCAATAGGTTATTTGAATTGCTTCATCGCTAAATGAAATGAAACATTAATTCCATCAAAACTTACGTCGGACTCAAGATCTGCATTTATTTATTTGCCTTTAACTGCATTAATTTATGCATTTTGAGCTGCTTTTAAAAGTCTTCAATTACTGATTAGGAAATCTGAGAAGTGAAGCAGAGAAGTAATCTTCAGGCGAATCGCACATCTTAATGAAGGGAGTGCCAGCAAACGTTGTAGCATATATATATATATACTGTATATATGTGTGTGTGTGTGTGTGTGTGTGTGTGTGTGTGTGTGTGTGTGTAGGAGGAAAGGAAAACAATGATCCTTTGCTGCATTTAATATTCTTTCAATAGACTACTTAACTATAAATATTTCACTGTTGAAACTACTAAAATGTCTGCATTATTTATCAGTTGCAAATTTTTTCTTCGAACGCATCTCCAATACTCCTTCTCTCTTTGTTCAACTTCTTTTTGCACCTTTCTATTCCTCTCTTTGCCTTATATAACCTTGACGAAGCGGCTCAGGCCAAACTACTGCCTTCAATAATCCAATCTTAATTATTAATAAATCTCTGTTTTAAGCGATACAGGCAATTCTGGAGAGTGCAATACGGCACCATTGATTCTATGTAAGTCTCCCAATAAAAATAAAGTTTTCCTGCCAGAGACGTTGTGAGATATTTAAGAGCCAATATTCGATTTCTTTCTTCGCTTCCACATAATTCGTAACAACAAAGGTAATAAGAGGATCTGCGTCAGAACTTCGCTATTGGCAGCGGCTCTTCTTACTTCTCATTAAATCATGATCCCCATATATATATATATATATATATATATACATATACACACACACAGATATATATTTATGCAAATTAATAAAGAATAATGTTTTCATCTCTACTGCTAAGTAATTGAATCTTTAATGTGACGTATCAAATAATATCAAAATCGTATGACATGAATGGTTGTCTCAACGCTCTGGGCCAAATGTGGAACGCAGCTTGTGGGTCGAATCCATTAATAAAGAAGAAGGCTCACATCGAACCAAAATTATGATTTACCTTTGGTTAGCTTCCGCCAGAATTGTTCATTCTGTTCATTGTGAGTTCATTTTCACTCCACCTTAGACCTACAGTTTAACGTGGAATCCGAACCACGCCCCATCAGCAGCCCAGCGTCTTAACCACTAGGCCACCCAGGGTACCGATTTATCTACCAACCACTTTCTTTATTGTATGGAAGGATGAACAGCTGGGTTTTGCTGCGCGCCGCCTGCCATCACCGGGTCTCGATCCCGGGGCCAATGGACTCGTAGTCAGCTACACTAACCACTACACCACTGAGGCTCTTATTATTATTTACTATTATTATTTACAACACTTAATGGTAACTATTTCATCATTACGAGTAAAGTCACACTTAAGTTGGATTAGTTTACGCTCAATGTCTCCCATTCTCATCCTCAGTTCGCGGTTGAGAATGTTTGAAGTGGGAATTTGGAATTTGGAAGAGAGAGCTTCCTCACTTTGGAAAATTGAAAAACGATGATGAAATCGTTTACGAATGATATCTTCTATGAAAAAATTAACTTAAGGTGAGAATTCTTTCCTCGAACTGATAATGAATCGATTTGAGAAAGGCTTCCTTTCAAGATTCTCACTTTCGAATTTCTCTTCTCAGGCGAAGAATGAAATGAGAATCATATTGAGTAAAAAGAGGAAGTTTGCTCAAGAATTAAAAGTTAAATTCCTAAATAACTTATAATAATAAAATATTAATAAATATTTACGTGTAATTCGTTAAATGATTTAGTAATATTTTACTTGTAATCTTCTAACGATTCCTCGGGTCGGTTTCTCTTCACACGGGGGTTAGGCTGATAGCCCCACCTCTAGATCTGACTTGATGTAAAAGAGAGTTACTTTCTTCAATGCTCCATCTCACATAGTCATTACTATGAAATAATGTCGAAAGGCAATTTGCCGGTTCGATCTTCGAAAGCAAACTGTTCACTCTGTTTTTGGATCAACCCTGGACAGGCATGGGGAAGAAGCCTGGCCTTAGGCCTCGAGGCCGAGGACATACATTTTACAAAGGTCTCGAGGCCGAGGCCGAGGCCTTTTTAGGGGAGGCCTCACGAGGCCTTAAGATTGTTAAGCTGAAGGTATTTGCATCCAGAGGTGTGATATTTGGATGCAAATAACGAATGCGGTATTTGCACCTCTGGGTGCAGATACTCACTTCGAAATCTTTTACGAATAAGCTCCTCCATGCTTTGGGAAGGCTCAACAATCTAGCCTAGCCAAGGCCTAAAGCCCTTCCAAAGGTAACCTACCATAGCCTCACACTAGCCTGTATCTCTTCTTTTTTTAAATCCATAAGGCAAAGCAAGATTCTACTCAAAATTAATAAGCAAAGACATAGCTCACTTCACCTTCCTAATAAAAGGGAATTATTAAGCATTAAGCACTTTCATGTATCACACGCGGCCACGCCACAACACCGACACGTTGGGTTTTTACACTTGCCGGGTCACACTGTCAGACACAGTTGCCAGAACAAGATTTCTTGGGCACCATACATTAGCCCAATAACTTTTTAGTTCTCATTTCTTGCAGTTCTTATTTCTCATTTTAATATACCCGCAATATTTCAAGCATTTGTGATAATATGGAAAGTTATGATGTGAAGATGATCTAGCAAAATATTTCAAGATTGTAATAACTCACTGAATGTTGATCGTATAATTTCTGAATGACTACAATTATAATTTATTAGCGACTCCAGCGAGCATTGCAAACAGAGCTACATTTGGAGATGCCTTATTTTTTTAAAGTTTTGCATTTTTATGTATCTTGACAATAAGAAATTGTGGTCTTAAAGTCTACCAAAGATCATTAATGTAATTATAGCTTGTACTGTATGTGAAAGATGTTTTTGATGTACGGTAGGCCTATAGGTATGAAGTTTATAGCATGCCATTACTATATAATTATATATACGATAATAATATAATAACGATAACACTGGCCAACAAAATGAAACCTTTTTTCTCATCACAAACATGATCACACTTTTCTTAATGCATCTTTCGTGCTGATTCCGAATCTGGTTTTATTTGTTTTCTAGCACGTATAGTTATATAGATACACTGGTTTTGATATTTTTAAGTTTTTGATATTGCTATAAGAAAATTTATGGATGTATAGATCACACTTAGGAATGCTAAACAACAAATACATCATATACCTTATTCAATGTACTTATAAATAAAGAATATATACATTATTTTATTAAAAGCGCTGTGAGTGTGATTTCCTTTTGTAAATTTGGCCTGGATTGTCACGATACAGCATCCAACAATGGTCCGCCATCATGCTTTCATTCCAATATCCTTGGTAGCGCTTCTCCATCATCTGAATATCTTGATGGAAGCGCTCTCCTTGCTCGTCACTCACTGCACCAAGGTTTTCAGGAAAGAAATCTAAGTGGGAATGCAGGAAGTGAATTTTTAACGACATTCGACACTCCATTTCTTTGAAGGCATCAAGGAGGTTCTTGACTCCATCCTTATACGCAGGTGACTTGTTGCTTTCAAGAAAGTTTTCACATATCCATTTGAACGCCAGCCAAGCCTTCAATTCCAGCGGACTTAGGACTTTTTCAAATTCAGTGTCATTCAAAACCTCCCTTATTTGTGACCCAACAAAAATTCCTTCCTTCAATTTTGCTGCAGTAACCTTCGGAAATTTCCTTGAAAAGTATTGGAACCCTTCAGAATTGACTTTACCCATTGCTTTAACAAAATTCTTCATTAAACCAAGTTTAATGTGAAGAGGTGGCAGATAGATCTTTTGGGGATCCACTAAAAGGACAGACTAGACATTGCTTATCCCTGGGACATATGTATACCTAAGTGGCCAGTCACTTTTGGTGTAATGTTCTATAGTGGCGCGACTGTCCCACAGGCAAAGGAAACAACAAAATTTTGTGAATCCTGACTGCATAAGCATTCCTATAACTTTTAGATCTCCACAAACATTCCATTGATGAGTGTCGTATTTGATTGCCTTAAGTAGTATATCCATATTGTCATATGTCTCTCTTAGATGGACGGAATGGGCAATGGGGATGGATGGCATTATATTACCATTATACAAAAGAACTGCTTTCAGGCTTCTCTGCGACGAATCAATAAAGAGGCGCCACTCAGATGCCACATACGTCTGAGATATGGCTGTAAATAGTCCATTGATGTCATGGCAATAACAGAGAGGACCGTCTACTGAAAAGAATGCTGTTAATTCAAAATTCCGCTTTCGGTAGTAACTAATACGAACATTGTTCTCAAGTAAATTGTTCTCCTTTAGTCTTGAGGCGAGAACCTCTGATTTCTCTTTAGACAGCGATAAGTCTCTAACAAGATCATTCAACTGTCCTTGGGTTAACTTTTTAGGCTCTAAATGTCTACCTTCAAAAGTGTACTCTGGTTCTGTAGATGGTCCGGAAACGCCAGTTGCACCTTCATCACTTTCCATGTCATCTATGATAGAATCTAGCCTATCACTTGGGGGAATTGGAATGGGCAATGTTTCATCATGTTTTACTGGTCTACGTGCTAAATCCAAGTTTGGATATACAATCTGGTGTTTGTTCTTGGCAGAAAACCCCATTAAGTTCACACTACAAACATAACAGTCTTCATGATGATCTCTCGGCTCCCTCCATATCATGGGTATGGCAAATGGCATTGAAGCTTTCTTTTTGTTAAGCCAATCACGTAATCCATTTGAACAGCCAGAACAGATTTGATGTGGCGCCCATGGTTTATCTTGGTCACCTAGATGGCAACCAAAGTATAGCTTGTATATTTTCTTAATGTCGGTTGTAATACTTCGTCGCTGTGTTTTAGTTGTCAACTGGCCGCATACGAAACAGAACTTGTCGGGGTCATTCTTACATTGTCGAGGCATGTTGACTGACCTAAGCAAACTATAAATTCAAAAAAAATGTACACCAACTTGACACAACAAGTTCTTGGACTGGACTGATCTTTTGACACACAAAGCACGGCGTTGTTGCCTGAATCACAATGCTGCTAGACGTAAAAGCTCACACCTGAAATACATAAGATGTATAATTAAGATAATTGAAATAAATAAGATGAATAAACTAAAAAAACACAATAAAATAAACACAATCAAATGTTGAAATATTAGTATTTTGCCTATTTAAAATGGTTAAATCTGTGTAGTTATATATATGCCTTCATCTTGAAAACTATACGTGCTAGAAAACTTCTGAATGCAGTTTTGGAATCAGCGTGAAAAATGCTATCCAGCCACCACAAATTTTACTCTGATGAAAAATCTTTGTTGACCAGTGTAATATTAAGAATATATTTGCACCTGATATTATCAGATATTTTTAAAGTTATATGTATAATACTTTATATTATTAAAGTAAATGAAAAAGACCCAAAAAAATATTTGCAAAGAATATAACAATTTACATCTCAGTTATAATGCCGATATTACCAAAATTATTGTTTGCATCCGATATTATATATTCATTTCAAATCATATTATTTAGAAGTTTATATGTTACAATTTATGACGGGCGAAAAACAAAATTATCGACGCTAGTAGCTAAGTAGCTAGTTATCAGTATACCAGGTGGTATTCTCTCTAGTTTGGCCTATTTTTTGTTATAGAAATAGATGCAGTACAATAATTTATACACATAAAAAACACAAACACATTATATGAGCTCAGTTCAACTGATGACTAACTGATAGATTGCTTTCCCACACTAGTTTTGCTACATTAAGTCAATTGGTCTATTGCTGACTGACTGAATAATATTTATATACCGCGACATATATAATATTTATGTACCTAACGTCACAGTGATCTGTCACGAATCCGTCTGTCACCTAACTGAATAGTATTTATCAAAGACCTGACTAGTTGGCCTGACTAGTCACCTGTCTGAATAATATTTATGAAAGTATGCCGCCACATACGGTCACCTGTCAGGTCATGGTCCTCACCTGAAGAATATTCACCCGAACCGCGCCCACCCAAAGAATCTCCACCCCAACGCTGCCGGGGGTTGAAAATTACTGAACAAAACAAATCAGGATTTCCTAAGACCTCACGGAAGTCACGCGGCCTTTCCACTTTTCAGCTGTCCTCGAGGCCGAAGCCGAGGCCAAGGCCATTTTGAGGTCCGAGGGCGAGGCCGAGGCCTGCAAAATATGCCCGAGGCTGGCCACGAGGCCGAGGCCAGGCCTCAGCCCCATGACTGACCCTGGATTTGGTAAATGTGAGGTGTCCTTTCCAAATGCTAGATCAGAGGTTTGCTCCTTCATTGGTTTTAACTCCCCGTTAAGTAACGTCAATTTTACTGATTTTATTCTAGTTAATGTCAGAAAGATTTTTATTCAATCTTAAGGGACCTTCATCACAACAAAGGGTTAACTTATAAAGTTTGAAACCTGCAATACTTTAACCCGCATATATATATATATATATATATATATTATATATATATATATATATATATATATATATATATATATATATAATTGTTAATTATAATGTCAATAAAATAAGTTTAAGTTGTTAATGTTAATGATTGCTTGAGACTGGGGTCACCATGATCTTTTCAGACCAAATAATGTTATTAATTACGAAATTAATAGAGTGAGTTTTCTTCCTTTATTAAACAAAATAAATGAAATTTAAGTGAAACAAATAAACGTTGCAGTTGTTTGAATGAAAGTTATATTGAAATGTTATAAATGTGCACTTGATTAATGACTTCAATATTATAATAACACTCGAAGAAATGATAGTAAAAGTAGATCGGTATAAGAATGGTTTTTGTATGTAAAAAGGTGGGGTTCAGCCCCACAACTCCTTTAGTCTCCCTTTTCCTTCCTTCATTTTTTCCTCTGCTTTTTTCCTTCTTTCCACTTATTTATTTATTTTCAATAAATAAATGAGTGGTTTTTGGTATACATCCTTAATATATATATATATATATTATGCAAGAAGAAGGGGTCAAGGGCGAACGCCCACAAAAATGCATCCCTCTCCCACTACAAAGAAAAGGGGAGAGCCAAAGTCAAGGTCTTCGAGGCTCTTAAAGACGATGCTTTTTCTTTTATTAATTTTGAAAAGGTTGTGAAGTGTGTAAGATGCATGTACTGTATGTGTAGTGAGGAACAGAGGGAGAAGTGTGTATTTGGGAGCATGCTGGACTGCTTACAGGGTTACAAGGAGTTACGAGGACAAGAAGAAACCTCAAATACCTTTCGGTTCACTCGGGGAGATTCCTTTTTTTAAACTAGTACATTTTTTTATTATTCTAGCAGTAGTAGAAAACTGGCTAGAAAATCATAAGAGTCTCTCCCACCCTCCGCTCCCTCCCCGTTTGAGGTGGGTACGGAAAAAGGTTGAAGAAAATACTTTGACCCTGGAAAAGTAACCAAGGAAATTTTACAGGAAAGAGAATATATAAACTAGCTCTACAATTACGCTATGTATACATAGAAATCGTACACTAAATAGAACCGTTGTAGAAACTAACATAATAGTATATTTGTGCTGATCGTATCTCAGCTACTTGCTATCGTTACAAAAACCTCGAACGTATGGTTTTGATTTTATACAAAATATCGACAGCTCTATTTACCGAAATATCAGGCTAAAAAAGACCCTATGGCCCACTCCAGGGTAGCCCCAAAAGGATTAAGAGAGAGGAAAAGGTAAAACTCTCCATGTTTACACCCATGTACGCGCAAAGCAATTACGCAGAAATAGAAGTAAAGATCCTCTCCTTCTGATTCGCGTGGGTCACTGCCGGCAAAGTGACGAAATGCTTCGACAGAAAAAGGATTGACACAGGGACTGAAAACGGAAATTAGATTTTCCTCAGCATGTCCTCACCCGTCACGTGCACCCAGCCACCCAAGAGAAAGAAGAGAAAAAAAGAAATAGTGGTTCCAGAAACCCAACTATACCTCACCTAATCCATGACATACAGTTTATTTTTGGAGGGGTTTTGTTCGTTTGGAAATTTTGTATGTCTACAAAATACGAGTACTTGTCTATTCTATTTTTAGACATGTTAACAAGGCAGGCGAGTGTGTGGGCGTGTACTCTCGACGGAATTTACTGAACAGGACCCGCAGGCCTGGAGACCCGCGACGACTTCAAGAAGGCCATGAAGGTCGTTCACAACCTGAAGTTTGTCAACGACAATGCTGAACGTGGAGTGGCGCTGATCCAGGAGTACAACCGGCAACCGGCACTTGATGCAAGATGAAGACCAGCGGCAGATCATGTTGCAATTTGTTTCGAATCACTGCCGCCCGTACCCTGATTGCCGGAAGTCGACGCTGACCAGGGGACAATGAATGGCTAGCAACCATGAGACCCCCCCCCCCCCCCGCCTTTTAGTAGCTAATACTCACCATCGGGTGAGGGTGACCTGCTGGATGCTGGCGATTTGACTGAAAATAAGCAATGAAAGGTCGCTACAAGTCTGGCAGCGCTAGCAATACATATCTGCCATAAATGCTATAATGGTGTAACTTCGATACCATTGAGCGACCTCTAAATATTACTAGATTCGAAAAGTTTCTACATGTGGTTTTTACATTATACGGAACAACTTTGGGAATGTGGGATATTTAAAATGCAGAAAAAAGACTTTCACCCTTATAGCTAAGGGCCACCCTAATATATGAGTGAATAATGAATAATTCTTATATTAATTTTTGCACATAAAGTCCAAACTCGCGTTACGTTAACTGTATATAAAACGCAAGTTCGGATAAATTTTTTATTTTCTTTCTATTTTATTTTTGCTGAATAACTGACGAATTATTTCTTTTTTAAATTACTTAATCATTTTTTTAGATCTAGCTTAATCATGTAATCGTGTTAAATTCTGCGATGTTCATTTTCTTTATACATTCTCTCTTCGTTGTAAAAGATGAAGTCATGTCTTGCTTGACACTTAATTTTAAATTTTAAGCATTTAATTTTGGCTCATGTGCATGTTTAATTTTAATCCATAATAAAATGCATATTTTAATTTCCATTTTCAATTAACTCGGAAGATCATGATAACATCAGATCTGTCAAAATGTGGTTTAAAATAAAAATATGGCGTCATCTTCAAATATCTTGCTTATCTGTCTAGACGTTGCCACAGCTAAAATATTTACCTTATCTTCAAATATTTTGCAAAAAAATTCAACCTATTACGAATAAAAAACAAAACAGGTCAACATTAAATAATAATGATTTCACCAAAATTTATGTATATAAACTTGTAGAATTTCTCCAGTGATCATTCTGATTCTGTCTGATCTGACTTAGAGGCTGAGCATTACCTGTAACATTTTAGCAGTAAACTACAGTAAGAGAATATCTTTGTCTTCTCCTTCGAGCCTTGCTTTCTTCAGAGAACTTAGTCTTAAAATAGAAAAAAAAAATTCCTGATACGCTACAAGAAGAATCGGGGAACCCTTAGAAAATTTAGTAAGCCTCATAGAATCCTCCGATCCACTACAAGAAGAAATCGGAGAGTAGTATAAAAGAAACTACTGTGATTCCCTACACGGTATCAGCTACCACAGAGGGAGAAAATCCGTTGCTGCCATCTAACCAGAACCCCCGTCAACCTCGATATATAGACTCCATAGACGACACCTGCCACCTGTGCCACGACACACCACAAACACTTGAACACATTATGACAGACTGTACCGCTCTAGCACAACAACGAACACAACACAACATCACTAGTGCGCTGAACCTCTGGTCCACTGAAGAGGGCGATCGGTTACCTGCGTGCCGCCGGCTTGCTCGATCAGGGTGGGCTGATCGGCTAAACAACAACAACAACCTCGATATATATATACACAAGGTGTTTCAAAAGTATGGCCACTTAGGAATTTGAGATGAAATTATTTATTTATCATAAATTATTAATTATTTATTAATTTAACATTTACTGTAACAAGAGAAAAATTAATAAATCACCTCAAATCCCTTTGGGGGCCAGACTTTTTGGTGTTGCTGATGGTGAACAGGCAGAAACTCGACCGAAGGAGAGGGAGATAATCTCATCGACGCAATTATGAAGTGAAAACAATTACATTTCTCTTAATTACAATTACATTTCTCTTAATTACAATTACATTTCTCTTAATTACAGGGTTAAACGGACGAAACTCATTTGATTACAAAATCAAAGTTTTCTTTTCTTTTCCAAAGACTCAGGAAACTAAAGTTACCGAAACAAACTACAGTTACAAGACATTCGCTTGAGAAACTCAAGGACTACCTCGTAACCATTTTGCAATAGCATTTCCGTGAGATCTGCAAGATTATGGTGACGTAGGGTCTGTTGAGTTGTTGGACGAGTGACCGTCCCCCGCGTTCAGATGATGTAGCGACCCGTAGATGGTTCGGATCCCATATAAAGCTGTACGTCCCTTCTGTCACATGACTTTTGGTGTTACGGAGTAGGTTAAGCACCCCCACTCCCCTAAAAGTATGCTGAGAGATGTTATCGAGTGGTTAAAAGAGTGCAGTTCATAAGATATGTGTGTGTGTGTGTGTGTGTGTGTGTGTGTGTGTGTGTGTAACTAGGCATAAGTGATGTCGAGTGTGTGACAATTCACAAATAATGGGGTAATTATTTTGTGAGGTAACACTTTTGGTACCTAGGATCACTAAAAAATTTATATAATAAATCTAGAAACATTTTTATTGGGGGAGAAAAAAGATATGTTGGTACTGATTAGGTTAGGTTAGGTTACACTATACTAGGTTAGTTATGTTAGGCTGGATTAGCGAGTACCTCACTATTTAATGACAACAGAAAACACCGTTCGATGGCACCAAAGTTAGGTTAAATTAAGTTTGGCTAATTATTTTCAGATATATGGATTTAAAAAAAATCGGTACCTCACCTGCGCGGTGATGCGCACATATGTGTGTGTGTGTGTGTGTGTGTGTATGCGCGCTCGCTGAAGAATTGATTTTTACTAAAAATTCGTAAATAATAATCATAATTTTTGATCGAAATGAAAATATTGATCGTGACACTTCCCATACCCTTCAGGAACATGATATAGTGTTGCCATATTGGGATAACAATATAATTGCCGAGACTTTGAAACGTCAAGATTAATTAATAGAAAAGAATAATAATTTTAAAAATATTTCAAAAGGATTGTCACTTTTTTTACGAAGATGTTTACATTACCTTAAAAATGGAGCGAAAGAATAACTTTAATTTTTGTACTTTTGTAAAAAAAAAATTTCTAAAGGAATTGGAAAATGTAATTTTAGCGAGAAAGTTCATTTAACTCGTTTGTAAAAACAATATTAAAAATAATAACGTGATATATTTTTATATATTTTTGTACGAGGAAACTTTGATTTCAAGGATGGAAGTTGTTAAGTATGAAGTGATGGTCTTGGCTGACGTTTCGTCATTTTGATCAACAGGATCAACGGGACAAATTTCTCGAGGTGTCGAAAAATTTTTGTAGAATGCAAATTTTTTCGATAAAATGTATTCAGATTTGGGCAAAACGAACACGATCTATCCTAAGATGATTTTACTAAACGTAAACTAATTTAACCTAACCTAACCTACAGTAATCTAGCCTAAGAATACGTAACCTTTATCACGTTTAACAAATATCGAATAAAATCTTTCTCACCACCATTTCGACGGTAATTTTGTTGTAGTTTTTGGTGTGTCTTTTAAAGTTGAATATTAACATCTGAACTTGGTGAGATTTATGTGTCTATTTGGTCAGGAAATCATGTAGTCAGATTTTAGTTTACTTTCAAATTTTCATTAAAGGATTGATCCACAAACAATCCAACTATCATGACATTTTTAACCCACATCCGAGATACACACACACACACACACACACACACACACACACACACACACACATATATATATATATATATATATATATATATATATATATATATATATATATATATATATATATATATATATAGATATATATATATATATACCGGGTGTCCGAGAATTATCTGTACAATATTTGGCTGTTATTAAAAGTCAACCATGAGGTGTAGAAATTCCAGTGTTGTCCCGTTTTACAGAGAATCTCATTACGTTTTTTCTGATACCACGTTTTGACAAGTTTTTTAGAAATGTACGCGGTACGCGGGTGACAGACGTTGATGATTTAAAAGCAAGAATGACAGCTGCTATTGAGCGAATTGATGTGGATATGCTGCAGCGTACATGGCAACATTTGGAGTATCGATTGGATGTTTTGCGAATCAATAATGGTGCACATATCGAATGTTTGTAACAACTTTACTTTAATAAAAGAAACTTTTGAAAATACAGATTCTAAATAATCTTGTTTAAGAATTTTACGTGTGTCATCAAGAATTTTATTAAAAGATGAAATTGTACAGATAATGTTCGGACACACTGGAATTTCTAAAAAACTTGTCAAAACTTGGTATCAGAAAAAACTTAATGAGATTCTCTGTAAAATGGGACAACACTGGAATTTCTACACTTCATGGTTGACTTTTAATAACAGCCAAAAATTGTACAGATAATTCTCGGACACCCTGTACATTCAACTGCAAAGAACACGCAGTATAAATAACGTAAAGAACGACGCTTGTATAGGAGATATTCCGTATATAATGTTACGGCATGCGGGAGGTGCCCCCTTGGGGCATTGGTTTCTGCGAGTATGTAGAAGAATTACGGCATTTGGAAGAGTGAGGCCCATGGTGTAATGGTATCGCATCTGACCGGCAATCGGAAGATCCCGGGTTCGATTCCCGGGTGGTTACCTCATTTTTTCATTTGTTTCGTTCTCTCTCTCTCGTCTTGCGCGGAATATCTCCTATACAAGCGTCGTTCTTTATATATATATATATATATATATATATCCACCGTCTGCCAAAAAAAAGGGTTCACTCTAAAAACATCGATGGAATCAACATTTTTTAAACAATCAGTATGAAACTTATACACGTAAAAGATACAGAAAACATCTACCTGCAAACCAAATTTCATTTCGAAGCTATCAAAAGTAACGATTTATTTAATATTTCTCTAATAATACTACAAGTGATGCTCGACAAACTAATCAAGAATCCTTTATTTCCATTTTCACTTTTGTAAATTCTAATATACGATTTTTCTTTGCAGGGTTGTAAAATGTAGTGGATATGGCATTTTCAGAGGAAAATAAGATTATAATTAAGCATTATAGACTAGAAAAGGGATATTGACGAACGAAACTACTCTCCGAATTCCACAACAAAGGATGAACTCTTGGTGGTTTGGGAAAGCTTCTAAAGAAAATTGACGAGACTGGAGATATCAAAAGAAGAGAGGGAAGTGGGTGACCAAAAACTGTTCGCGTACGAGACAATATTGACGACGTCGAAGAACGCATATTAAGTCAGGAAAACCAGCCAGGAACCCATATGACACCAGCTCGCATATCAAAAGCGTTACAGTTAATAGAAACTAGTGTGAGACGCATAATTAAACAAGCTCTTCAACTAAAACCTTTCAAAAGAGTGCACTGGCAAAAAATTACTCAAACTGATGAGCAGAAACGAGTTCAAAGATCAAAACAAATCTTACGGCGAGTAATATGTGATAAACTTTCAAAAGCTTTTTTCACTGATGAAGAGAGATTCACTGTATAGAAACTAGTGTGAGACGCATAATTAAACAAGCTCTTCAACTAAAACCTTTCAAAAGAGTGCACTGGCAAAAAATTACTCAAACTGATGAGCAGAAACGAGTTCAAAGATCAAAACAAATCTTACGGCGAGTAATATGTGATAAACTTTCAAAAGCTTTTTTCACTGATGAAGAGAGATTCACTGTGGAGCCACCTCGGAACAGTCAAAATGACAGAGTTTACTCGCACGTCCAGTGTAAGAATGAAATACCAGATAGCAGACGTTTTGCAACCAGAAGTCATTTCTCAGCTAGTGTCATGCTGTCAGTTGGCATATCAAAGTTAGGAAGAACATCCATTAATTTTATTGAGCCCGGTGTAAAAGTCAATGCTGAGTACTATCGAAATACTCTGCTGCGAAACATGCTTCCCGAAATGCAAAATCTGGCCAACGGTGGTTATTATCTTTTTCAGCAAGACGGAGCAACGTCCCATACAGCAATAGCAACTGTGGAATACTTAAAAAATAATGTCCCAGAATTACTTGAACCTCAAAATTGGCCACCTAATAGTCCTGACTTGAACCCTGTTGATTATGAAATCTGAGAAAATTTGGCACAGAGAGTTTACAGGAACAGGGTGAGAAATGTTGATTACTTGCGTCAGCTTCTTGTGGAGAAATGGGAAGAGATATCACAGGAGCAGATCGATCGAACCAGTGATGAATTTCGTCCAAGATTGAAGAAAATTGTGGAAACAGAAGGAAAACACATTGATAAATTTTTTTAATAGGAATTCCAAAAGAGTAAAATGTTAATTTGATTTCTTTTGCAAACTTAGGATTTAAGTTCTGTTTCGAAATTCAAAATCTTTTTTTATTTTCATGGTATTTTAATGGAGGCATTTCCTATATTTTATAAATCTTATGATGTATTTTATAACTAAAATTAAAATAAAAATTTTATTAACAAAGTTTTCCCGCCTTTGTGGACTCCCAGAATTCAAAACTGGAGTAATGTTCACCAACAAAATTTGTTGAACATAAACAATCCTCATTAAATCGTTAATTTTGAATATAATAATCTGAAAATTGGTGTACATATATACTGTTTACATAGTTTTGCTCTGTTTGAGTTTCATTATGATTGGTTAATAAATGTTGATTTCATGACTGTTTTTAAAGTGAACCCTTTTTTTGGCAGACGGTGTACACATATGGGATGAATTTCACAATTAAACACGTGAAATGAATGAATGATGCAAACCGACATGGAAAAACAAAAATGATTCCAAGGGCTTTCGTGTATTTAGAAGTACACCTCGTCAGGGAATGCGTACATCTGAATACACGAAAGGCCTCGGAATAATTTTCCTTTTTCCCTGTGAATTTGCATCATATATATATATATATATATATATATATATATATAATATATATATATATATATATATATATATATATATATATATATATATATATATATATATGAATATAAATAATAATACATCTGCGAACATTTCAGAGGAATTTCTATTTCCCACAGAGAGAGAGAGAGAGAGAGAAAGAGAGAGAGAGAGAGAGAGAGAGAGAGAGAGAGAGAGAGAGAGAGAGAGAGAGAGAGAGAGAGAGAGAGAGATTAGAATTTATTTTTACTCGCTACGTTAGTGTTTTTAAGAAGGTAAAATTATCCGACAAAAATCAATTAATTTACGTGTTTGGTTTCACACCTGTTTTTACATTGTTGAATTTTGAACTAAAATCAAGATCAGGTGAAGAATATGAAGGGATGATCTTGGAAATAGCTTTAATTACTTTTAATTCTTTAAATTGACTTTTGAGCTTTAAACAATATATATATAATGCGCCTCAGTGGCGTAGCGGTTAGCGTCGCTGACTACGAATCCATCGGCCCCGGGATCGAGACCCGGTGACGGTAGGCGGCGTGCAGCAAAACCCAGCTGTTCATCCTTCCACACAATAAAAAAGTGGTTGGTAGATTAATGGGTACCCTGGGTGTCCTAGTGGTTAAGACGCTGGGCTACTAGTGGGGCGTGGTTCCGATTCCACGTTAAACTGTAGGTCTAAGGCGGAGTGAAAAGCTTGAGCTTCGTCAGAATAAACAATTCGGGCGGAAGCTAACCAAAGGTTACCAAAGGTTGCCCAAAGGTATATACACCCTTGGTTAACCTTGG
Organism: Bathynomus jamesi; assembly: GCA_023014485.1. Lineage (NCBI taxonomy): Eukaryota > Metazoa > Arthropoda > Malacostraca > Isopoda > Cirolanidae > Bathynomus > Bathynomus jamesi. The sequence goes on from JAJOZX010003279.1 coordinate 57,903, forward strand.
TTTTGTAAAGTATATATAAGTTATATATATATATACAGGGTGTCCCGTAAGTCTGGACCCATAGGGAAAAATAATAAAATTACAAAATAGTCCAAAAATTTATTTATAATATATTTTTTTATTATTTTATTATTATTTTTATTATTTTTTATTATGATCTTACTCCGCTGGAGTTTTATTTGTGGGGCCACTTGAAAGCCAAAGTGTACGAGGTCAAACTTCAGAACATTTTCCACCTTAAAGCACGCATTGTGGAGGCGTGTCAAGAATTTCTGCGACTGTGATTCAGAAAGTGCTGTCGCAGTGGAGATTACGTCTTCAACTATGTGTGGCGACACAACGGCGGACACTTTGAACAGATTATGTAATAAATTTTTGGACTATTTTGTAATTTATTATTTTTCCCTATGGGTCCAGACTTACGGGACACCCTGTATATATATATATATAGTATATATATATGTATATATATATATATAGATATATATATATATATATATATATATAATTATTATTATTATTACACGATCGCGCCTCGAGACAAAAGCAATTATGTTTTAAACCTCCACTAAAATAATAATGCTAAAGTTCAAATAAACTCCTCGTTTTTTTTTTTTTTTTTTTTTTTTACAATTTCACTCTCAAAACAAATATTTCGGTGTTCTTTTTTTTTTTTATTGACCCCCCCATTTTGTATATTGGTGATTGGTGACTCTTATTACTTTTCTCAAAACAAGGATGTTGGTATTACCCCCAATTAAATCTGTGAAAAACAAGGTTGTTATTGGTGATAATGGAGATTGCAAAGCTGGAATAACGTTAGTACTCGTAATCTGATGTCTTAAAATTTAATCACTGGAAAAATTCCCAAAATAAAAGCAATGTAATACAGTATGTATGAGTCGCTCTGGAGCAAAATTCCAAATTAAGATTTTTTTTTTAAATGTGTTTTACCATATTCTTCATTTATGCCATCTGACGCCAAACTGTTTTGCGCTCTGGCATCTTATTTGATGCAAACTAATTTCAACCAATTTCCTTCAAACTCTTGAGCTTGAGAACAAAACAAATAATTTCTGCTTCCTGAATTTATCAGATCTTGCTTTGAAGAAAGTGACATATCAAGTTATCTTTGTTAGTTAAATGTGTGTTACTGAGTACAGTTTTCAATGAAATGTAGTAATGATTTAAACTTATCTACACCCTGAATTTGTAGTCCAGATACGATATGTGAACTTAATGAAACTGAGGTCTTTCGTTGTACTAGTTGTTTCTGTTTATCGAACAAAGATATTAAATATGAAATGCAGCAAAGTGTGTTCGAATATGACGGACAACATAAACGGATATAGAACAAATTTTTACGAATAAAGCTTCTAGCCTTTACTGAAGCTAAACTAATAAAAACAAGGATTTTGCTTAAACACACTTGTTACTATTTAATAAAGTATGTACACTCGCAAAGCAACACCATTGTTTATAATTAAAAGTTCACCCATTAGTCAAAATGTAATTTTGAAATAGAACTAATTTAATTAAAAAGGGTTTGAATGTAATTTTTTTTTACATTCAAATAAAATAAAATATTTTTAAAACAAAAATTCACATAATTTAAATAGGAAAAAGTTTCTTTCATTAATAGTTTTCGTACAAAACATTATTTTTTTTAAAAATTTAACTCTCTTTGGACGACTGCTAAAGAATGTTTAGGTTTCGTACAAACGTGTATAACATAATCCTACAAAAATTTCATTTTATAGGGGTTAATCCAGATGGTGCTGGTAATGAGGATAATATAGGAATTAGCGCAATGGGCTGAATCAGTTCGCCTGACCGTTGTGCCAGTTTCTAGCCCTCCTGACCGATTATACAGAGTTAATATTAGTCGTTTTAGCTTAAAAAAGTGTGTTACTTTCTTCTAAATATAAAGATTTTAAAAATAAATATAAAATTTTCTATTTAAAACATTAATAAAATTGTAATGCCGAGAAAAACTATAAATACCAAACTTGTCAAACATACTGACAAATCATTGTTGTAGCGAGAAGAATACTCTGTACGTTGCATGATAGATATCTCAGCCTCGCAGGGAGAGCGGTTCGAATCCGGTAGGGGTGTAAAAATTTACATTTATTTCTGTAAGTATAATTGAATATATTGTACAGTTACAGTAAATTAAGGGGTTAAATAAATATAAAATCAAACTTTCAGGAAATTGAGTTTGACATGTAGTAAATTTGAAAATGAGGTAATGCAGCATTTAATTCAAATCTCTCTGGTATAACAATGAGGGCAGGTGGAATAATACCATGAGTACACGCGCATTTTGTATAATTGAATTAAATGCTACCATTACCGTAAGTGCACGGGGGAAGGGAGGAGCACGTAAACAATTTCTGAACGCGAAAGCATTAACTGTCTCCTCACTTGCTGGACTGATTGTGTTAACTTTTACCTCGTCGTTGCGTGGTGGCAGTGATCGCGACTCTCACTCAAGAGGTCCTGGGTTCAAATCAAATATATATATATATATATATACACAGTATATGTTACACACAGACCGTGCATGGAACAAGGAACTCTTCTGGGAAAATTAAATCCATTATAGTTTGAATAAGTAATGGTAAATGACAAATACCATAGTTTTTCTTTTTCATGATGTTAGCCCGACGTGGGCAAAGAGGCCCCAAAATATAGCTTCCCTCATCAGCTATCTGCGAAGCAGATAGGATCCAGCTTTGGAACAGCTAGGGAACCCTAGATCCTATCCCAAAGCTGGATCCTATCTGCTTCGCAGATAGTTGGTGAGGAAAGCTATATTTTAAGGCCTCTTTGCGAGTGACCCGTTGCCCACGTCGGGCTAACATCATGAAAAAGAAAAACTATAGTATTTGTCATTTACTATTACTTATGCGAACTATAGTGGATTTAATTTTCCCAGAAGAGTTCCTTGCGCCATGCACGGTCTGTGTGTATCATAAAAGATCTCAGGGGACCATTCTGAGTTCAATCCCATATATATATATATATATATATATATATATATATATATATATATATATATATATATATATATATATATATATATATATATATATATATATATATATATATATATATAGGGTGTCCCAAAAAAAACTATATACTCTTTATAGCATCATATATTTTATAATTAAAAAAAAACCCAAACAATATATTGTTATAGCAATTGCCAATGAAAGGTAAATTAGTAATCTAAGTGATCAAAATGTTATAGCGAGTTGTTTGCATATAAAATTTAATTAACTACGCCAAGTGCTCAAAATGTTCTCGGCGGCATGAATGCACTTTTGAATGCGTCGACTAAGCCTGGCCTTGTTTATCAAAGGCTTTGTAATCGACACAACTGCAGGTACTGGTCACTTGATAATCCACACGTTTATGTGGATAAACATGTTAATTTACCAGGATTAACAGCATGGTGTGGTTTATCATCCAGGGGTTTGGTTGGACCATTTTTCTTTAATGGGACAGTTACCGGTTACCGTCCGTGCCGCATATCTCGACATGCTGCGGATAGAAATTATACCTGCAGTTCGGAAGTTGTTTGGAAACAACGACTTTTACTTTCAACAAGATGGAGCCCCCCCCTCATTATCATTGTGATGTCAGAAGGTACCTCGATGAAACGTTGCCTAACCGTTGGATAGGACGAAGAGGAAGCGTTTAGTATCCTCCACGTTCACCGGACTTGACTCCACTTGATTTTTACTTGTGGGGCTACCTGAAGGATGCAGTTTATGGTACAAGACTCGCAGCACTCGAACACCTTAAGGATGCAATTAGGGAAAAGTGCGGGACCATCACAGCATCCACATTAGTCCATGTCTGCGAATCAGTTAGTCGACGCATTCAAAAGTGCATTCATGCCGCCGGAGAACATTTTGAGCACTTGGCGTAGTTAATTAAATTTTATATGCAAACAACTCGCTATAACATTTTGATCACTTAGATTACTAATTTACCTTTCATTGGCAATAGCTATAACAATATGGGTATTGTTTTTTTTTAAATTATAAAATAATGATGCTATAAAGAGTATATAGTTTTTTTTGGGACACCCTGTATATATATATATATATATATATATATATATATATATATATATATATATATAACTAGGAATTCGGATGCTTGGACGTTGATTATGCCCTTCATAACAATGAAGAGCTTAAATTATTGAATGCATTACGAAATAGGAAGGTAATTCCAGTCCACAAAACCAATGATTAATATGACAGCTAAAGGGAATTAGCATTTAAAGGATGAAAACTATGGCTAATGATTCATCATTAAATGCGATGTTGGCACCAACTACTGAACAATGGGCGATTGGCACAGTTATGAGTGCCTTTAACGTCAAAGTGAAACCAATGAACATTTTTGATTATTGCCAGAGAAGCTTCATAACAAACTAAAATTAAATTTCTAAATGATCAGGCGAGCATTTCGTAAGCGAAAATTCAGCTAGTTTAGCATAAGAAATCAAACTAACGGGAAATAAGGTTGTAACAGACGATATATTTATAATACTCTGTGTTACTCCATGCTCTATATCTTAATTTAAAAAATGCAACTCTTTAGAGTGAGGTGAAATCGCGGACTTTCTCTCTCTCTCTCGATCGAATACTCTGAGAGAAGGGGAGGCCATATGCTCTGCTTTTGACGTATCCTCCGAAACCAATATAATTAAAGTTCATACATTTAAAAGACGAAGGAACCAAATTACACGTCAATCGGAGGCATTCGTAGGTATTGATCGGTTAGTTGGTTGGTCTTTTTGGCGTCCCTTCCACCAACGAGTTACTGAGAGTGACATGATAGCCACCAAAAGGGAATTTACGTAGATCGTGACCAACAAATTACGCGCAGATCTTCATCATTCAAAAAAAAATTGTTTAGAAGCTAAAATTAAGTCAGTGAACTCAATTACGTCATCAAGAGTTACTTCAAAAGAAATGCAATTTATTACCCTTAAGATTTAATATAAGGGCGAAATCTATGCATGTATCACGCGCTGTTATTATTCATGAAAATTATTTTTTGGAACACTTTCACGCAAAAATATTAAAAGGAAAATAAAATAATAATTTAAAAAGTTTAAAATCATTTGCAATAAAACTCCCCTTTATTGCATTCCCTCCTTCAGCGAAAGATGAAATAGAAATACACATGGAAATATCGCAGTGATTAGAATTCTGAATCACATCTAACTCTTTTCTCGTTCATTCGGAATACAGTAGGATTTGGATTCGGTGATTCTCCTTCAGTGTCCGATTCTCATTTAGAATCGAATACGTAGAAGGATCTCGCTTCTGGAACTGGAATCAGAAAAACAAATTCAGAGGTGGGACGAGTGTTATTGTATGAGGGGAAGGACCCTCCTTTCGTGTCTCCCGAGAGAGAGGTTCTGAGGCACTTCTGTGGAGGGGAGATGACACTTTTACCGCCTGAATGGATTTGGTTTTTCTGATTAAGTTCAGTAGGAGTTTGGATTTAGATTTAATTTATTATTTTGAAGGATGTAACATCATTTCCTTCATTTTACATCTCAGAATAGCATCTTTGAAAACATTTTTTAAATGCATTATTATTATTATTATTATTATTATTATTATTATTATCATCTCAAATTCGAAGCTTGTCACGCACTACAGCCTTCTTAGTTGGTTTGTAACTTATGAGACATTAAATACATACGTACATTATCTAATAATGTTTGTATTGGGTTGGCACGACGCTTGAACTCGGGACTGAAAACACTCAAACCAATTACACACACAAAAACCAATTACACACAAATATACAATGAGATCACCACCAACCTTAGATCCATTGTTACCTTTCATGATAAGATTGGAGTGTATGTTTAGTAGCCCGTGAGGTGAGAGCCACGTCTCCATTTACACACCTCACAAACCGTTTACATTCCTCTCTATTTCTCGTTAACTCTTGCGCCACATTTATATCAACTCCACATTTATTCACGCATTTGCTAATTACATCTTTGCATCTTTTCCGCGGTCTACCTCTACTTCTCACACCTACGCACTCCCTATTATACATCTTTCTCACAATGTTTTCATCATTCAGTTTTATCACATGATCATACCAACGTAGCATATTATCTTTCATCTTCATCTGCAGTGACCTTTACACTCCTTTTTCACCCCACACTTTTTCAGAACATCCTCTTTTCTCGTACCGTCAACCCCATTTTACACCAACCATGTTTTTCTGAACTATTAAATTTCTCAACTGTTCTCCCTTTCGACAGCGAATTATCATGGCAAACAAACGACTCACATCCATACATTATTGCTGGCACAAACACACATTCATGTAAATTTCTTTCTTCTAGAGATCTTATTGCACCCATAACTTGCTTGCGCTGCTTCACTTTACTTTTAATTTATTCTAATCTGAATATGCCTTTAGGAAGCGTGGAAGCTTTTTAGGCAGAATTAATAAGATTTACTTTATTTATTATGCTTTTACAATCTCTATATTTTCTCTATTCACCATAATATTACATGCTAGCTCCCTTCTCTTCCTCATCGAGAAAAGCCTTAATTTTATTTAAATTCACTTTCACTAATATATTCTGAAATATGTAAACTTGTTACTGCTGTCCTCAATTCAGTCTTTGATCCGCCCAGAAGCACCGTGATATCCGCCAATCATTCTTTTGATCCGCCCAGAAGCACCGCGATATCCGCCAATCATTCTTTTGATCCGCCCAGAAGCACCGCGATATCCGCCAATCATTTTTTTCCTAATTCAGATTAACTCCTCTCTCTAGTATGCTTGCTTTCATTTCACTAATACACAGTCTATATACGCATTAAACAACCAGGGTGATATCATACAGCCCTGTCGTCCTCCAACCAGTCACTCAACTCACCCTTCTCTTACACAAGCCAAGCAGTACTTCCCACATATAACTTTCCACTACATATGCATTTAACAACTTCCCACTGACACCATACATTCTGAATAGTTGCCACAAGGCAGATCTGCTCCCTTTATCATATTCTTCCTCCAAATCCACAAGGGGCATATACCCATATAATGCCCCTTTTACTTCTCATCGCTTAGTTTCTCAATCAGGTGCATGTTTCACAGCAAACACTTGATAAACACATCCTCTTCCTTCTCTAAAACCATGCTTTGTTTCATCTTCAAACAATGGATCCGTAATCTACAGGGTGTCCCATAAGTCCGGTCTCATAGGAAAATTTATTTTAAATTAAATTTACAAAGTAACATTAAAATAAAACATGTTCAAACTGATGTCTTGTTTTGGGATCTTTTTTCGTTAAAGGTAGAATAACACGCGAGTAACTCACTTCCACAATAACCAGCGCGTGTTATTCTACCTGCAACAAAAAACAAGCCATCAGTTTGAATATTTGTTTTAGTTATAATGTATCATTTTTGTAAATTTAATTAAAAATAAATTTTCCTATAAAACCGGATTTATGGAACACCCTGTATTTTGCTCTTTGTATGAACACTCTTCCATATGCTTTTCCAATACTTAAAAGACTCGTTTACACCTCTTGACATATTTTTCCATTCATTCAATCTCCATTCTATATTCACGGTTAATCACTTCACGACATATCCTATCAACTCCCGCTGACATACCTTTCTTAAGCTTACGTATTACTCGTTCAGTTCCCTCTAAATTGATGTCTTCCACTACCACTAAAACCAATTGTATTTGCATTTGCTTCCTGTCCATTTACCTCACCTATCAATTCATTAAAATACTCGGTAAATCTATCGCGTATTAGTGCATTTTCCACTAACATATTCCCATTCTCATCTTTCATACTGCCAATCACTCCACCTCAATAACTTTTGCACTTTCTCATTTCTTCCTAAACAACTTTCTATTCTCTTGACGCAACAACGAAAAATATAGGAAGTATATATTAGAACGCGATATATAATATATATATATATATATATCTATATATATATATATATATATATATATATATATATATATATATATATATTATATATATATATATAGCGAGGAATAAGGGGACGAAGAGATGGTACATGTTTATTTACAAACGTTTCGGAAATATTTATTTTCCATCATCAGTGCTAAAATTATAAAAGCAGATAAAAAAATGAATAAATATAATGAACGGAAACTTGTAAAATATATTGAAATAAACGTGTGATATTAATGGATGTTTATATTCAAGTAATTAAAATTAAAAATAAACTAATATAAAATATAGACGAGTGATCAATCGTCAAATATAAAGTACAAAGCGAACAAAATTGAAAGGAGTCTTACCAGGTTGTTATTGTCGGAAAGGGAGTAATTAAGCAGAGTGTTGGGAATGATTGGTTGTTGGAAGGGGTCCATATTAGAAGAGTTGGAGCCAGACGGAAGGATGGTGGATTTCTTCTCAGTGGTAGGATGTGACAGTTTATTTGGCTATGTTTGGGTTAAAGGCAGAACTATAGTCGCTGAGAGTTGGTTTAATACTGAGGATGTATAGAGACTCCAAAATGCGGAGGTCGGTTAGATGGTTGGTTGTGTTAATAATTTTGAAATTGGAGGGAAGTAGTGGGTGGTTGTGAAGGTGGCAGTGATCTCTTATTGCTGATTTAGAGGGTTTATTTAAGGGCTGCGATGTTCTGGTAGAAATACCGCGATGCTCGTCCACTCTTGTTTGATATTGGCGAATGGTGCTGCCAATATAGTTCGCTTTGCAGCGAACACAGTTGAAAACGTAGATGGTGGATGAAGCAAGGGGCTGAGGTGTTTTTTCTTTGTGGTTGAGGTATGATTTGATGCTGTTATTGTTGGTGAAAACGAATTGAAAGTTCCAATTAAAGAAGCCATCGACATATATATATACACACACACTGTTGTATATGTGTATTATATATATATTATATATATATATATATAATATATATATATATATTATATATATGTGTGTGTGTGGTGTGTGTGTGTGTGTGTTGTATATATTTTTTCTTATCTTTAATTATTTTTATTATCGTATTACCATAATCTTCAGATCATGATCAACGCTTTAAATACTCTCAAAATAATGAAATTATTGAATGTAAAAGCGAAGTCAGCTCCGACTATATCTCAGCAGGCAACTTTTGAAACGAGAAATACAACAATGGCAACTTGTCTTTCCTCAACTTAAACAGTCGCAGTCTCTCAAACCATTTTGACGAATTGACAGTTAACCTAAAATTATTGCAACATAAATTTACCTGCATTATATTAACTGAAATATGATTAAATGAATATAATGATTACGAATCCACCAGACCCGGGTTCGATTCTTGGCGAAAGCAGTTGGTGCGCAGCTTCCATAGCTGTTCATCCTTCCAGAAAAAATAGGTTGGTGGATAAATGGGTACTATAGGTGGTCTAGTCAAGCAACAAGCTTGACTTTCGTGAGAATGAACAATTCGGGCAGAAGCAAAACCAAGATTAACCTAGGATCTTTTTTAACATTCCAGGGTACACAAGGTACCATATGTAGGGTTAACAATAGGGGGGTGTAAGTATATTTGTCGACTCAAACTACAAGAGTAAAAGTCTCGAAGAACTGACAAGCATAAACAATACCTCAAAAACACTTGCAGTTGAAATGTTTATTTATAAAACCTAGTATTCAGTTTTAGGCATTTATCAACCACCAACTGGTAACGAACCAACTTTTATTACAAATATTGATAGACTCCTAACCTCCAATTATATTGGTAACAATTGTGTTATTGCAGGAGACTTAAATATTGATCTCGCCAAAGAACATTCAAATAATAACGTAAGCTTCTATCACAACATCATGACTGCAAATAGTTTTAAATTAGCTATTACAAATCCAACTAGACTTCCCAATGACATTAGAAATTCAACTCTGCTAGATAGGATCTTGGTGCGGTTCCCGCTTGACTGCAACTCGGGTCTAATTATATTAACTATCACAGATCACTTGCCCACATCCACCATGCTAATCACTCATTTCTCAGCAACGAAACTATAAAAGTTGACCATAGATCTTACAACTATAATAACAAGTTAAAGTTACTTAGAAAATAGTAACAAAATTTCGAGCATTCTCAAGCATACTGAGGGATATATTCAACATAAACTTTCCTCTTCAATCAAGATTAAGATCTAAAACTAAATACAACATCCAATGGATTACCCTAACACTCATTGTGAGTATTAAACGCAAGCATACTCTCTTTAAATTATGGAAAAACTTATATTATTACCGAACAGACATACAAAAATTATTGTAACAGCCTCAATGTAGTCATTGAAAAAGCAAAAGCAGATCATTATTGTTCAAAAGTTGATGAACAAAAATCCAATCCAAAAAGGCTATGGAACACTCTGAAGAGTTAATTAATACAAAGAAGGTTAAAACAAATCCCGTGCCCTCCCTCCTACGAGGCGTTAATTATTACCGTGACCCCAAAGACAAAGCCAGTTTATTAAACAACTTCTTTGCAAATATCGGCTCCAATACTGTAGCCTCAATCTCAAGTACAGACACTCACTACCGACAATATATGCCACAACCAAATCCAAACACATTTTCTTTAATCCAATCCTACCTAAAATCTGAAAAAATAAAGATTCTGACATCAATACGATCCCGATAAAATATACAAATTAACAACCGATGAAATTGCAATACCACTCAGTAAGCTAATGACTGAATCAGTAACACAAGGTATATTCCCTGAAAGCTAAAGGAAGCCAAACACCATCCAGTTATCGCCCCTTTTCCGTATCGTGTACAATAAACTTACTAAATTCTTAATGAAATACAATATTTTAACTAAAACACAATTTCGACTTAGAGGTGGACATACATTACAACTAAAGATATCATAAATATGCTATTAGAAATGTGTCTCAGAACTTAGGTAGCAAAAAACACACTGCTTTGATCTTCCTCGACTTGTCAAAAGCATTTGATACATTTTGGCATGAAATCTTATTGAACAAAATTCACATATACGGAACAAGAGGAAATATCTTCGATTGGTTTAAATTATATGTCAAATCGTTATCAGTACATCAGATTAAAAGATAATTTATCCGACAAGGGATGCTAAATAATGGCCCATTACTATTTCTAAATCACGTCACCGACTCTCATCTCTCAAGTTCTCAACCACATTTAATTGTGTACAATACGTGAATGATGATATCACAATTACTTCTTCACACTTCACACACCATAATTCAGACTTTCTGATTAATGAAATGAACAGTGAATTAGAAAATGTGTATGAATGTGTGCTAATAGGCTTTTATTGAATTATTTATACCAAAAAAAAGACGTTTCCTCAAAACGCACTGTTTACCCTGTATTATTCTTTCACCCATCCACATTTATTATATTGCATTACATTTTACAACATGGGGTAGCCCAAAAATATATAGGCCTATAAAATATCCTTTGAAAGTCATTCATAAAAAATGGCCGCGAACTCTCTCGAATAATGAAAACAGACAAAGTCACAGTTTCTCAATGTTTAAAAAAACAAATATTTTAAAACTGGATGACTTACGCAAATTCAATGTTGCTGTCAATATGTTCAAAGTTATCAACAAAAATCGACATACATCACCCATTCAAAGAGCAACCCATCCCTCCCCGACCATCAAATACATCATAGATGCATTCTGTGCAATACCTTTAAACACTACGAATGCATGAACTTAGATAGAAAAGACAGGAAAATAATAAAAAGAATAAATAACAAAATCATAGGCCTTTATGGTTTCCTGTGCGTGAAGTGCATAGAAAACAACGGGAAATTAGTACAAAGAGAAATAAAAAAAATGTCAAAATATAAGAACCAGGTGCAACGGTTTTAGGAAAGTTAATCGCCTACGAACACAATTAGGTAGACCAGCCATGAGTGGATCCTAGGGTCTTTGTTGGTCTGAAACATTATAACAATTCACGGCCCACAATTCACTGCCCACAATTCACTGCCCACAATTCACCGCTCATACATTTCACCGCAACACAATTCATCGCCCATACAATTCACCGAACATACATATATATACAATTATTATTTATACATTATATATATATATGTTCACCCCAACAAAATATGAATGAATAAGAAACCAATCGTCAAGGGCGTACAGTTGACCTAACCGGGCATTCAATTAACCTAACCTGGTATTCATTTATTTTTGCTACTCTTCGTGCGGGTAGCAAAAATATCCAGCGTTTTAACGAAAATATCATGACCTTAACCTAACCAATCGTCAAGGGCGTACAGTTAACCTAACCCGGCATTCACTAATCCTACCGTATATATATATATATATATATATATATATATATATATATATACCAGGTTAGGTTAATTGAATGCCAGGTTAGGTTAATCGAATGCCCGGTTAGGTCAACTGAATACCCGGTTAGGTTCATTGAATGAACTGTACGCCCTTGACGATTAGTTAGGTTTAGTCGTGATATTTTCGTTAAAACTAACGCAAATATCACGACTAAACCTAACCAATCGTCAAGGCGTACCGTTGACCTAACCGGGCATTCAAATTTTATCGTATGTAAATAATAGTTCTCTATTTATTATATGTTTATAATAAATAATAAATTGTTAGGATCACTTTAACATATTGATTCCCAGGAAGCAATCGCCTAGATTACTAACCTCTTTCTAACCAACCAACCTTTCTCTTTTTAACATATTGCTTCCCAGTGTTAATCACTTTAACATATTGCTTCCCAGGAGGGATCACTTTAACATATTGCTTCCCAGGAGGGATCACTTTAACATATTGCTTCCCGAACGCTTTGGGAAGCAATATGTTAAAGTGATCCTGGAACTACAGTAACAAGTGCATCGTATTCTGACACGCTTCGGAATGAGTTAAAGCAAGCAATTTGCTTCTCTTTGTAAAACAAATGACAACTGATACATAATTTTTGCTTTCCTTTTTCTGTTTGAATAAATTGAAGCGCCATTATGGGTGATGTAGCAGACACACGATACACTGTTTACTGCTTGTAACTTAACAACGACTGATTTAATTTTAACTTAAACTTGCTTGGTTTGTGTCAGGGTGAAATGGCGGTAAATTTGCTTGGTTTGTGAATTGGCAGTAAATTGGCGATGAATTGTGGACTGTGAATTGTGGGCGATGAATTATCCTGAGCGATGATTTGTGGGCGATGAATTATCCTGAGCGATGATTTGTGGGCGATGAATTGTGGACGGTAAATTGTGGGCGATGATTTTTCCGGCTACCAGGTGGAACAGTTATACTGAGAGAAAATCAGGAAACAACAGACAACGCCGACACAATCGAAAACGAAAACGAGATTAACAACACACTACAGGGAGGGGCGAAAGCAGCCTCAGATAAAGAAATACCCCCGGCAAAAGAGAGAGATACGAAATACACGGCGAAGACAAAAAAAATTAACTGAGTAGGGAAGAAGTGGTGAGGGAACAGAAGAAGGAAATCGAATCACATAAGACTCGAAGGGAATTTAAACGACTGGCCACATGTGAATATTATAAAACAGGTTCGTGCAGATGTGGCTCAAACTGCATGTACAATCACCCTCAAAGATGCTTCTATATGATGAGGAATGGAAGATACAAGTACAGGTACGGACCAAACTGCAACTTTTTCCACCCTCGTATGTGCAGACAGTCAATTACGGAGAAAAAATGCCTGAACGTAGAGTGCCCGTATTTTTACATAAAGGGTACGTACGCAAAGAAGAGAACGGGAAAGAACAGATTATATCCGTAAAAGAAGTAACAAGAAGTACGCAGAGTAATGAAACATTTTTTACAAGAAATGAGGATAACAAAAGCACAGCTTGTCCTTCTAACAAGAAAAGACAGAACGCCACCTATACATGCACCACAACATTACGTACATCACCCTTCTATTCAACACCATCCACCAATAATACAACAACCACAATGGTATCAAGGGCTGCAACCCCAATACTCCCAAATGCAGCGGCCCAACCAATAATAACACCAAACAGGAACCGAAATCGACCAGGAAACGACCATTATTTGGGAAAACCGAACACAAAAATTAGAAACCCGGTAAATGTATTATACATAAATATACAAGACCCCTATACTGACCATGCAGACTGCAAATTACAATACTTGCAAAATTTAGGTATGGAAACCAGCATAGATATTATATGCCTAACGGAAACACACTTACATAAATGCGAAAAAGGCTGGGAAAATTGCATCGAGAATACTGAAATAGCATTGCTGGACTACAACATATACAGAGCAGATAGAGTGGCTAGACGAGGGGGAGGGTGTTGTATCTACGAGAAAAGCACATACACATGTGAGGCGAAGGTAAACAAATCAAACAGAACAGTCGAAATTATTATTTTAGAAGTAAAAGAACTGAACCTAACCATTATGGACGTCTGCAGACCATCAAACACCACAAAAAGTGAATTTCAATTTGCCACTAATGAAATAGTAAACATGTTAAAATTATTTGAAACTTCAGCAACAAATATTTTAATTTGCGGAGATTTTAATTTCCCATTCATAACATGGAAGAAAAATGACCAAGTTATATATGTCGAGAAGTTTCATGGCAACATTACAAAAGATGATAGAACCCAAGCAACAATGCTATTAGATATTATCGAACACTACGCCATTACCCAGGAAATCTGTGAAGCCACGAGAAAAGAGGACGTTTTGGATTTAATTTTGAGAAATAACGATGAGATAATAATAAATAAAAAGTAACGCACAATATATATCGATATACAATTGAAGTTAGCACCCAGAGGTCCGAAAATGCATCCCGGAGAGGCAGAAGGAATATTTGAAGGCTTGAATATAAATTCAAAGAAAGTAGATTGGGAAAGTGTAAATAAAGATTTAGAGGAAGTAAATTGGGAATTGCTACTTCACGAGAAGACTCCAGAACAAATACTAGGTATAATGGAGACTGAAACCAAATCTATATTACTGAAGCATGTTCCAGAGAGACAAAAAAGAAAACGTAGCAAGCTCGAGAGAAAAATCAGGACACTATTTAGACAACGGAAGCAAACCGTAAAACATCTCCACAGATGCAGAACAGATGCAAGGAGACTCAAACTAGAGAGGAAACTAGGCGAAATAGAAATTGACCTAAAGCAAACACTCATACATAAGACAAACGAGAAGGAAAAGAAGTAGTAGAAAACATAAAAAATAACCCAAAATACTTCTACACGTTTGCGAAAAGGAAAATACAATGTAAAGAGAATATTGGTCCGTTGATAGACGGGGGGCCAAACACACAAATGACCCCAAAAAATTAGTGAACTGCTTAAGGAACAATTTAACTCTGTGTTTAGCACCCCTAAGTCCGAGATGAAAGTACAAAACCCAGACGAATTTTTCGATATTGATACAAATCAGCCAAGAACAAATTCTGGCACAAACCTATTAGTGGACTTAGCGAGACAATTTGGCACCAGAGCCAGGCACATGCAGTGCCACGTTTCTGAAGAAATGTAAAGAGAGTATTGCCAAACCGCTATACTTACTATGGAGGAAATCATTCGACACAGGACAAATTCCACTTCCATTAAAAAACGCGAACATTGCCCCCTTATTCAAAGGTGGTAACAGAGCAATGCCCAAGAATTATCGGCCGGTAGCTCTCACCTCCCACCTTATAAAGTGCTTTGAACGTATAATTAGAGGCAAAACTACCTACTACCTACAAGAAAACTTATACAACCCAAATCAATATGGTTTCAGGGCTGGTAGATCATGCCTATCACAGCTATTAGACCACCAGTAGAAAATATTGGAAACACTGTGTCGAGGACAAAACATATGTAATATATACTGACTTTGCTAAAGCCTTCGATAAATGTGACCATGGAATTATAACACACAAACTTAAGAATACAGGAATTACTGGAAAGCTAGGAAGATGGATATTTAATTTCTTGACGCAAAGAACACAAAGAGTGGTGGTAAATGGAGTCAAATCGGAAGTAGAGCGCTCTGTCCCACAAGGGACAGTACTAGCTCCCTTGCCGTTCATAATAATGATTGCAGATATTGATACAGATATCAGTGACAGTACTGTATCATGTTTCGCAGATGACACAAAGATATGCAAGGAAATACTGAACGAAAGTGACATAGAAAGATTACAAAACGACATTGAAACATTATTCCAGTGGGCAGAAGACAACAATATGAAGTTCAACGAAGAAAAGTTCTAATTTCTAAGATACGGTAATAAAAAGGAGCTACAGAATAAAGGGTACAAAACTCGGCAAGCCAAACAGATAACACCAAATCCACAAATCAGGGATCTTGGAGTAATAATGTCGTCGGATGCAGAATTCAGAGAGCACTATAACATCAAAATTACAACGGCTAGAAAAATAATGGGAATCATCTGGAGGAGCTTCCGGAACAGAAAAGCAAACATGCTCAAATTATGAAAGAGTCTAGTCCTACCAATAATTGAGTATTGCTCAGTACTCGCAAGCCCATACAGAAAACGAGACACTGCGAACATTGAAGCTATACAAGGGACTTTTACGTCTAAGATAGAGTAAACGGAAGGTGAAGACTACTGGTCTCGACTACAATCCTTGAAACTCTACATATGGAAAATACTTGAGGGCTCTGTCCCTAACCTTAGAAACAAACTTAAATGAGAGAAGAAGCAGATTTTGTACGGTCCCAGTTGCGGTGGGACAAGGGGGCCATGAAAACGAGGATGGAAAATACCCTCAGAATACGAGGCCCAAAGCTTTTCAATGCCCTACCAAAAGAAGTAAGGAATCTCCAGCACACAGCCCTGAATAACTTCAAGAACCAGCTGGACAGATTCCTGTGCAAAGCCCCTGACCAGTCATGCGTGGCTGGCTACGAGGGCAGGAGGAGATCAGAGAGCAATTTCCTCCTTTACCAAATCCCGCAAATGAGGCGGAATCCTGCAGAGGGGTCGACCGCAGGTCGATCCTGAACCGTCATTCGAACTCACATAAAGTAATATAAAGTAAGTAAGTATGTTAATAAAAACCCACTCTAATAGACAGAGTTTATTTCCACAACAGTTTCGATGCCCACTGGCATCCTCTTCTGTATCCACCCGAAGAGGAGGATGCCAGTGGGCATCAAAACTGTTGTGGAAATAAATTCTGTCTATTAGAGTGGGTTTTTATTATCATATTTTGACCACGTAGAAAAAAGTGAAGTTTTTTGCATTTAAGTAAGTATGTATTATTATTATTATTATTTATTATTATTATTACTTGTTATCACTATTTCTATTACTTGGCACTTTCACTTCTTTATGTAATAAATAAACTAAATGCCATTAATTTTACCTAAAAAGACTCCATATTCAGATGAGGGTACTGTGAATATATTAATGTCATAACAAATATCTAAAAATTTAAAAATTCTCTCACTTCTATTCTTTTCTGAATGAAGATTTTTGAATATATTAGCATCCGAAATAAGGCCCTGTTACAGTGTATTAAAATTACTCCAGTAATTATTATTAAAAAATATCCTTCTGTTTGTATAAATTAAAGTATTAATTCTTTAAAAGATATTATTCTATTCTTATAAATTAAAGTATTAAGTTAAATTTTTAATATGTGTATACATTGCCTTAATGCCTAATAGATTTTCTGGCATCCTTTTCGATAAGCCTAACGACGCTCTCCAAAGGTGCCACATCTATAATTTTAAACAGATTCCTAAATTCTAAATATTCTTTTCGGCTAATATAAATCACATAAAGGAGTTAAATATAAAACCAAAATTATATAAATTCTTTTGCTAATATTATTATTAGATTAGGACCTTTGCAACTTTAATAATCTTTTGTAAACGTGGCACCATGGGAGTTCCTCCAGGGAAAACATCTTGAGAGGAGCAGTTCGTGCCTCACCCTTTGAGTGGTCAGTCAGCCGAATTGGGTTTTCTTCGTTAATAACTTCCTAAGCAAGTGTAGTGTTAGGGATTTGATTTTGTAATTGCTGTGCATTGTAAAGGAAATCTAATATTTTAAAAGTGATCTATCCTCGTGAAATAAAGACTGACAAAGGTAATTCTTCATTTATGTCCTTCCACGTGAGATTTATAAACATTCCATTCTCTCAACGGACTGAGGGAGGGAGACGCTATTGAGCGAAGGGTATAAATTGTTTTTCCGTAATCGGAAGAAGAACCGTGGACATCAGCAGTATAAACTTCATTGTCGGTGCAAGGAAGTAACATACTGAGTTTACCTACATATCGGCGATGGCTGTCTAACGAAGAAGAGGCCATCTTTCGACATATATATATATATATATATATATATATATATATATATATATATACAGTATATACAGAGAGAGAGAGAGAGAGAGAGAGAGAGAGAGAGAGAGAGAGAGAGAGAGAGCGTTTATAATTAATGAAGTTTCTATGCTGAACTTTACATATTCATTATCAGGAAAAAATATAACTTTTCGCCATTAATGAAAGTTATACAAACTTGCTTATGCTTTCTTTCTAATTGGTTATCAATTTTCTAGATACATATATATATATACAGTATATATATATATATGTGTGTGTGTTGTGTGTGTGTGTGTGTGTGTGTGTGGTGTGTGTGTGTGTGTGTGTGTGTGTGTGCTTTTACACCTTTGAGATTGATAGTTTGCAAATAATTGAACCAACAGTAAAAGCGTTTTATGCAATTGCTGTTCCCTGACCTTGACCACATTGACTACTGTACCTTGACTGGAAGAAAGTTCATTTTGTGACCGCAGTTTTCATGTTTAGGAACTTCTCTGGAAGAACTAAAACTTACGCACAAGAGAGCCAAACAGTCTTTACACTTTATATCTACGCTCGGCACTTTTATCTTTCCCGTCCCGCTGCGAGTTTGCGTTTCATCTCGATTTATCCAGTAAACAGGATAAGGGTTGTCGAGGAAAATCCTCTCCAAATAAGTTATTTTTTGATCGCTCTTGTTCTAAGAACTTGTCATAAGATAGTCAACGTTGGCAACTCCACCGAACTAACGACACCTGATCTACATGGCAAAATAGACAAGTTTTTGCGTGTTAGATTAAGTTAGGTTAGGTTTGTCGTAGATTAAGTTTAGTTATGCTACCCTCGGTTAAGTTAATGTTTTTTTTAGTTTCGATGTTATATCCCGTTGACCAAATGGGCATATAGGTCCTATTCGACACTCCGCCTGTCGAGCGCTCGACTTGATGTAGAAGGTACGACACGGGATTTCATTTATAATGAAGCGATTATTCAATGTTTAATTTTCCAGAAAGGCAAAATCATGAATCGATGTGCTTTGCGAGCAATTTATAACAATCATTAGGTTCAATCACCGTGAAATATTACAGGATTTTTCGACCTTAAAACCTTTTAGGAAGATGAAAACAAGAAAATTTTATGTTCAGAATACATATATATATATATATATATATATATATATATATATATAATAATAGTTCACATGTACGCTCCTAAGGAGCTTAACTTTCAGAAAGAAAAGCGGGACAAACGCTACCTAGAAAAGTACATATATTGACCAACGTTTCAGGAGAATCTCCTTCCTCTCTTCAGGACTAAAAATTTAAAACACATTAAAAGGCTAATTACAAAAATTAAAAATTACAAATAAGACTTTTTTTAAACAATTTACATTATGTTTTGGTAAGAAAAAACTTAAAATACATAATTTGAACAAACAGAACAGAGACTCGCCGCACGAACGCTAGAAATGGCAAACTTAATCAAGGAAAAACGAGGTGCGAGTAGGAAAAGTATGTTTTCGGTCAGTTGGTTGATTGTTATGTGATGTCGGGAGGGAAGGCAGTAAAATCTGTGTTGAGGGAGGGAATAGTACATTTAATAAAAAGTGATTCTAAACTTCTGAGGTATTTTCTATCTTTCGTTTGGTTTAAAATTTTAAAATGTTTATAGTAGATGGTGTGATGGCATTTATTAGTAGGGGACCGAATAGTAGAGTTTCCTTTACATTAAGATTAAAGGTAGATATGTAGCTGATAACACTATGCGAATTGATGCCCACCCTAAGCATACGTTCAGTTCATTCGACGTACACTATGTTTATCGATTACGTGGAACACAGTTAAAAAGATATACAACTTTGGTGTGCATCAATTCGGGAGTGAGGTCTTTAAGCTTGACCAGGGAAGTACTCCGGGAGGGAATATTAGGCAGGAGAAGGGAGTGCTGTAACTTCCGTTTCTCCTGACGCTGTCCTCCTTAGCTGATCTTTTTCCGTGTCTCATCTACCCTGTGAACAGTCCAGCATGTTCTCAAACACACACACACACACACACACTTCTCCCTCTTTTTCTCATTACACATACATGCATCTTACACACTACACAACCTTTTCAAAATTTATATTAAAAAAAATAAGAAAAATGGCATCATTGAGCCTTGGAGATCTTGTTTTTGACTCTCTCCTTCTGCGAAGGGGGTCACTTTAGCGGGCGCTCGCTCTTAGCGCCCTCCTTCTTAAATAAAATAATATATACATATTCTTCTGTACTTAATTTTAGTAATATATTAACCTTTCGCACTTACAAAATTTCCATCCCGAAATTAAATTGCCTGAGAACTATATACTTTGCTAATAAGAGTCATCCTGTAAAGCTGTTTCAAAAATGCGTCCATTCCTTTCTTGGTGGAATTTATCGGCCTATCTCCTCTAATTATGATGAGGCCTATCAGAAAAGCCCTTTTATATGCCTGTTTCTTACGTTGGAACCCACATTCAACCTTGTTGAGGAAAGAATTAATACAATGTCTAAACTTTTTCCGTTTATCAAATTTAAATGTTTCTTTATTGATAGGAGGAAGATTGGAACCCCCCCCACCCTCTTTTCCATTTCAAAGACCCTCATTCTCGAATTGATACGCCAAAGTTGTATATCTCTTTAATTGTGTTCCACGTAATCGATAAACATAGTGTACGTCGAATGAACTGAGCGTATGCTTAGGGTGGGTATCGATTCGCATAGTGTTATCAGCTACATATCTACCTTTAATCTTAATGTAAAGGGAACTCTACTATTCGGTCCTCTACTAATAAATGCCATCACACCATCTACTATAAACATTTTAAAATTTTAAACCAAACGAACGATAGAAAATACCTCAGAATTTTAGAATCACTTTTATTAATGTACTATTCCCTCCCTCAACACAGATTTTACTGCCTTCCCTTCCGACATCACATAATCAACCAACTGACCGAAAACATACTTTTCCTACTCGCACCTCGTTTTTCCTTGATTAAGTTTGCCATTTCTGGCAGTTCGTGCGGCGAGTCTCTGTTCTCTTTGTTCAAATTATGTATTTTAAGTTTTTTCTTACCAAAACATAATGTGAATTGTTTAAAAAAGTTTTATTTGTAATTTTTAATTTTTGTAATTAGCCTTTTAATGTGTTTTAAATTTTTAGTCCTGAAGAGAGGAGATTCTTCTGAAATGTTGGCCAATACATATGCTTCTCCAGGCAGCTCTCTCTCTCTCTCTCTCTCTCTCTCTCTCTCTCTCTCTCTCTCTCTCTCTCTCTATATATATATATATATATGCGAAGTTAAGCGACATTGGGTCGGATAGTTATAATGTTATAATGTTTCAGACCAACAAAGACCCTAGGATCCACTCATGGCTGGTCTACCTAACTGTGTTCGTAATTGTGTATTGTGCATGTTCTCCGTGGTGGCGGAGGGGACCTACAATTTTACGTGGGTTCCGAACCACAAACCCTTAATTTTACTACCTTAAACTATACCCAATTTATCAACATATGCGGCTAATCGATTTTTAAACATGTTTATAGACGTGCTACTAATTACTTCTCCCGGAAAACTATTCCAGCTATTTACTATTCTATGCGTAAAAAAGTTTTTAACAACTGCTGTCTCGAACCTTCTACTTGTCAACTTACACCCGTTATTTCTAGTCCTATTATACTGAGATATTTCGAAAAAGTTATCTCTATCTACGTTATCGAACCCATTCATAATTTTGAAAACCTGGAATAGATCACCCCTTAGCCTCCTAGTCTCGAGTGTAGTCAATTTTAACTCCTTAAGCATATCCTCGTACGACTTCGACCTAAGCGACGGAATCATCTTAGTTGCTCGTCTTTGAACTCTTTCGATTTTGTCTATATCTTTTCGCATATGCGGATTCCAAAATTGGATCGCGTACTCCAAATGGGGTCTAACTGATGATTTATAAAGAGGAACAATAATATCGCGCGATTTGTACTCAAAATTCCGAGCTATAAAACCTAACACTTTGTTCGCTTTATTGACCGCTGCTGTACTTTGTTTCGCTACTTTTAAATCACCAGTGACTGTAACTCCGAAATCTTTTTCCTGCTCTACGCTTGCTAACTTCCCTGACATACTATACACAAAATTACCGTTACGCGAACCCATATGTAAAATTTTGCACTTATCGACGTTAAATCTCATTTGCCATGTGACTGACCAATCAACGATTTTATTCAGATCTTCCTGGATTTTACCTCTATTTCGTCATTAATCGTCCTACACCCAACTTCGTGTCATCCGCAAACTTTGAAACTGTACTGACTAGGCCGACATCTAAATCGTTAATATATATAAGAAAAAGCAAGGGGCCCAATACAGAGCCCTGAGGATCGCCGCTCGCTACATTAGCCTAAGACGACTCCGCTCCATCAACGACCACCCACCCGCCCGATGACTATCGTAAACTTCAACCACGCTTTGAAAAAATTCTAAAAGATTAGTTAAGCAAGATTTGTTTCGCCTAAAACCGTGCTGCGTATTTCTAACCAAGTTATGCAGTTCTAAGTGTTCGACTATACGAGCCCTAATTATTGATTCCAGTAGCTTACCTACAACAGACGTTAAACTGATTGGCCTATAATTTCCCGCCACACCTTTATCGCTTTCTTAAAGATAGTTGTTACATTTGCTAACTTGAAATTATCTGGTACGCACCCTTCAGAAATAGACGCATTAAAAATCTTTGTTAGCGGCACGACAATGCTTTCTCTTAATTATTTTAGTTGTATGGGATATATGGAATCCGGTCCCGGTGATTTAAGTATTTTCATTTTATCAATATAGCGCATTACCTCTCTTTCACTAACCACAATATTATCCAAAATATTACCATTATCAAAAGGTATTATGTCTATGACCGTAGGGATATTCGTTACATCTTCTATAGTAAAAACTGACGTAAAAAATTCGTTTAGCAAGGTAGCCATTTGCTTGTTTTCAGAAACTAGCTCTCCGTTAACATTTTTCAACGGCCCCAAGACACTTTTTACTGGATTTCTATTGTTGACGTATTGAAAGAATCGCTTGGGGTTTTCTTTACCGTCACGAGCTATGGAGATTTCAAATTCGCGCTTGAACTTTTTTAATTACACTTTTCGCTTCACGCCTTAGAGATATGTAGTTGTTTCGTAACCACAAATTGTCTTTATGCACTTATGCTGTAAGCCCTAGCTCTACTCTTCATAATGTCTCTACTCTAGAAGTAAACCACAAGGGCTTGTTGTTTACTTTCGC
Source organism: Bathynomus jamesi (assembly GCA_023014485.1). Lineage (NCBI taxonomy): Eukaryota > Metazoa > Arthropoda > Malacostraca > Isopoda > Cirolanidae > Bathynomus > Bathynomus jamesi. Next base: position 81,604 of record JAJOZX010003279.1, read on the forward strand.
ACGCTTAATTTTGTATGGTACACATTCCTCATTTATAGTTCTAAATACTGTTTCAAACGATTCCCACATTAGTTTTGCGTTGGAGAGACCCATTACGTTTTCCCAATTGACGTGCGACAATTCATTTCGAAATTTACAAAAGTTTGCGCGCTGGAAGTTAGGAATTTTAGTCGAGTTAGCTGGTTTCGAGTGACTTACTGAGAGGACAAACTCTACCATATTGTGGTCGCTATTGCTTAACGGTTCTATTACTTGAAGATCCGTGATTAGCCTATCATCCGTAGTTATTACTAAATCTAAAATACGGTCCAACCTCGTAGGTTCCCCAACTTTTTGAATAAGAAAGCTATCCTCGAGAAAATTACGTAAACGATTACCTTCCGCGTCTCCCTGCATTGTATCGTAATTCACGTTGGCGCAATTAAAGTCACCCATAACTAAGGCCTGCTCACTACCTATTATTCTCTTTAGTTCACGATATAACGCTTCGTCCGTATCAGCTGTTTGATTAGGGGGCCTATATATAAATGCAACAAGAAGTTTGAAATCGTTCAATTTAAGTTCTGCTATAGTCGAATCTATCGGTTCTGGAATTCTGTGCTTTACTTCTATAACGTTCGCAATATTATCTTTGATATACAACATAACACCGCCTCCTCGCCTACCTATTCTGTTTTTAACAAAAAGTCTATAACCTCTAATTTCATACTCCCTACAAAGTCACGTGTTTCAGTGCTCAGCCACGATTCATTTATCGCAATTAAATCATAGTCTTTACGAGCAATTAAAGAAAAAAAAATTTATTTTATTTCGTAGGCTACGAGCATTTAAGGATAGAACCTTCAAATTGTTTGTAATTGCAACAGCTTGCGAGCGCAGGGAAATTTGAGGAAATTACCCGGGACCGTTCGAGTTACGGCAGCCTGAAAAGAAGAAACAGTATTATGAAATAGTCTTCCTAAACGCGCAGCTCCAACGTAATTAAGATGAAGTCCATCTCCGAGGAACAAGTCCCTCCTGCCGTAGAAACTGTTCCAAAAATTGCAAAATGCACTTCTTCCTGTTGTCAAAGAGACTAGGTTATTGTTGATATAGGTCGCCTTGCTGTAGAAATCGCTACGTTGGATAATTCGAGGAGTATACCTGTTAAAACAATCTTAGTTTTTCCCCTGTAGTCGCTCTAGTAAGTCCCTGTACCTAGCCAGCAGCTCTTCCGATCTAGAATTTAAAACGTTATTAGTACCGACATGAATAACATACGTTGTGTCCTCAGAGGTTCCGTCTATAAAATGGTCAACACTATTAGTTATATCCTCCACCCTTGCACTAGGGTAGCAGTAACGGCGCCTACGACGAGGGTTTCTCCCACAAAATTCCTCGAGCTGCCCTCGAACAATGGAATCACCAACGAGTCCTAGTAGTTGGATGGGAGACCGTCCGCTGCGTCCAGACTATGTAGCGACCCGTGGTTCGGATTCCACGTAAAGCTGTAGGTCCTCCGTCATATGACCTTAGATGTTGCGAAGGAGGTTATACAAACCCAATACATATATATATATATATATATATATATAATATATATATATATTAGTGGTGCACCGATTAATCGGTATCGGCACCTGGCATGCCGATATTAGGAAAATACCTTGCATGGCCGATTAATCGGCATGAAAGGTGCCGATACGGATTAATCGGTACACCACTAATATATATATATATACACACACACACACACACAAAGTTTGACAAAAAGCTATTTTTTAATAGTATACATTTTTGTTGTGTAACTTGAATGAAAATGCGAGTGACGTCATTGGTGGAATTGAAATTTAAATTGAAATTGAAATTGTCTTGTTTGGTAATCTTCCGATGAGGATCCTTCATAATACAAGAGGCGAAGAGAGTCCTTCAAAAGGAGAGTATTTAATTTGTTCAAAATAATATAAGAGATGGACAAATTCCAATATCGATATGACGTAAATTCTCCAACATTTGTTTGACGGGAAACTATCGAGACCCTCTAAACTTAAAAAAAATAACCTAACCTAACGTAATTCAGCCTGATTTAACCTAATCCAACTCCACCTAACCTGTCGATTAAATGTCACATCGAGAAATGGATTTGTTAGTGCCGGTACTTTCCTCGTAAGCGAAGTGAAAACACTGAAGTCGGGTGTTCGAATCGCGATGGTGCTGAGAATAATAATCCGGGAGTTATCGCAACGGGCAGCAGTAGTTGGCCTGAGCATTGTACCAGTTTCTGGCCCTCCTGATTGATTTTAATTTGCTTGTTCTTTTCCCGAAGGTCGTCTCTCGATGAAGAACCAATATCTCGCTTTCAGCTTGAAGACCAAAAATGGAAACCCGCTTTTAGATTCCTGTTACATGCAATCTCTCTCTCTCTCTCTCTCTCTTCCTTGTTTTCTCCTTCCTATCTCCTTTACTCCTTTTACTTTGTATATTTATTTATCTGTTTACTCTTTCTTTACATACGTAAAATTCACAAGTTACACTTACAATTTACAAACAAACCCTGTTATGTAAATGATTTTTTCGCTTTATTTGCGATCGTGTTCCCGGTGCTTGTTTTTTGTTTAAAATAAACGAATGCATTAATTCTGGATTTGCGTTTCACTTGCGCGTAAATATTATTTTAACGTATTTTTCTTACTGGAAAGTATTTTCGTTCAGTATTTGCGTGTAAATTCAAATATATATGACCCCAGTTCAGAAAATACGAATTATTATAAATATATTGTCTCCTTCAGTATTTATCATGTTTTGTCTATACTGAAGGAAGGCTGACAGAAGTAAATAGACACCATGATCATTGTCCTCAAGAACAAATGGTGAAGTCCATCAGTGGAATGACAGAACGTGTGTCAGCTTTGCATAATACAAAAGGGAAACCTCTGTATTATCGTTGTATTTTGAATCTTCTCTGAAAGGAGGCAAACGATCCTGAATCATCAGTCAGGGTATGGGTACATTGCAATACATTTGGGCAGCGCCCGCATCTCACTTGGTAATAATAATAATAATAATAATAATTAGTTAGGAAGGCCAGAAACTGACACAGAGCTCAGGCCAACTAATGCGGGCCTTTGCTCTAATTTCTGTGTTATTATTACCAGTATTATCGGGGTTCAAACCCCCGATCTTATTGTCTTCACTTCGTTTATAGGGAAACGGTGTTACCCACTGAGCTAAGGACGCTGGCGTGTTATAATGTTATAATGTTTCAGACCAACAAAGACCCTAGGATCCACTCATGGCTGGTCTACCTAACTGTGTTCGTAATCGTGTATTGTGTATGTCCGTGGTGGCGGAGGGGACCTACAATTTTACGTGGGTTCCGAACCACAAGAACATAAGAAACTTATTTAAAAACTGCCGGTAAATTGTCAACGACCAATTTTTACGAAACTAAATAATTATCAATTTAAAAATAATTAATTATCGGTTTAAAACTAAAGATAGAATCTCTCGGTCCAGAGGAGCAAGTCATAATAGACTACTATCCACAAATATGTTACATTCTATATCTATTTATAACGGACATGCAAATATATCAGATCCAAAGAATCCAGTCAATTTCATTACGGTATCCATCAAGTCACGGTCCATATCGATTGCGGACCAAGTCAAAATTTACAACCATATACATTATCAATTTAAAAATAATTAATTACACTGGGCAACACGTATTTTATTGAATGATATCTGACACTTGATTCTAGGTAATTTGGGTGCGCTGAATACGAATTTCAACTCGGTTTGGCTCTATCAGGTCCTGATTCTTGTCGACAGCCTATGTGCCATTTTCCAGATTTTTCAAATTAGGACTAAAAAATTAAGTCATGTGTTAAATTTTTTTTTCAAGTTTCATGAATACAAGCAGTTCAAACTACAGTAAAATTACATTATAACAATAGAAATGACTTAAAATAAAAAAACAAACAGATATGAAGCTTTCACTGTGGCGAAAATTTTCTTTTGTAAGACTTTCTAGCGTATTTGCTTGTTGATGGCAGGTCTCTTTTCAAGCACCAGCAGTAATCAGCCATCATGTGGGAATCCCAGCGGCCTTGGTACCGTTCCTCCATAATTTTGATAGCTTGGTGGAATCTCTCCCCTTGTTCGTCACTTACATCACCTAAATTACTTGGAAATTGGTCAAGATGGCTATTCAAAAAATGCATTTTTATGCTCATATTGCAACCTAACTCTTTGTAGTCTTAAAAGTTTTTTACGATTTTCTTCGTAGTTATCTGCCCTATAATTGCCTAAAAAGTTTTCTATCAAGTCCACGAATGAGAACCAGCCATTTATTTCGCGTCATTCATGACATTAGGAAAATTGCTGTCTTTAATCATTGTTCTTATTTGTGGACCGTCGAAAATTCCCGCCTTGATTTTTTCATAACTTAAACTTGGAATTTGAAGTTATGTATTTGAAACACTCGCCGTCGTATCTAAAGCTTTTACATATTGTTTAATGAGGCCTAGTTTTATATGCAGAGGAGGAAATATGATTTTATCTCTGCTCACTAAAGGTGGATTAATTACGTTTTTTTCTCCGACAGTAAGTGATGTTCGTGCTGGCCAGATTTGTTTGAAATAATGTTCTTCCTTGGCTCTGCTGTCCCATAAGCAAAGGAAGCAGGGATATTTAGTATACCCTCCTTGTTGTCCTAGCAGAAAATTAACCATTTTTAAGTCAACACATATGATCCACTCGTGCTCCCTATATTTGATAAGATTTAAAACCTTTTCTATATGTTCATACTTTTCTTTTAATTTTGTTGAGTGCCCAATCGGTATCGAGCCGTATAGATTGCCATTATGCAACAACACACACTTAAGACTTCTTTTCGAACTGTCTAAAAACAAGCGCCAATCATTTGCATCGTAAGACTCAACCCCCATCTTCTTTAACAAACCAACTATGTCGCAGCAATATACTAAACTATCCTCTGTTCTAAAATATTTAACAAGTTCTTCTCTTTTTCTGTAAAATGAAATGTATGTGTTTGAAGTAAGCAAGTTTTTCTCTTTAAGTCTTGAAGCTAAAATTTCCGCAGCCTTTTTTGGCAAATTTAGATCCCTTACAAGATCATTCAACTCGGCCTGGTTAAACTTTTGCGGATCGTTTTGACTTTCAAATACGCTGGGGTCAAAATCGGTGTCTGACTCCTCAAAGTGCATAACAATATTTTCAGGAACATCTTCAACTAATTCTTGAGTTGGCAGACCCTTAAATTTTGGAATGGGGATCTCATTTGAATGTAGCACAGGTCGTATCGCGGTGTCGAAATTTGGGTACTCGATACAATGTTTATTTTTCTTAGTGAAGCCCGAAGTCTTGACAAAGCAAAGGTAGCAATCGGTCTCGTGGTTAGTAGGCTCTCGCCACACCTGATATGGAAAAAAAATTGTAAAGCGTTAACAAAAGCGACGAGAGACTTGTTTTTATGAATTTTATCAAAAGTTATCACCCAAACATTTAACATTTCTATGTGTTTCAACCTTATGCAATATTTGAGATTCTTATAAACATTTTCTGTAAATTTTTGTTTATGTACCTAAGTTACAATTACATTTAGGTAAGTTACAGTATACTAGTGATTAAATTACGTAGTTTTATGAAATCATAAACTTACCATCGGAACTCCAAAAGGTATTTTTGAATCCGAACCCTTCGTCCAATGTCGCAGTCTTTCAATGCATATAGTGCAGGCTTTATGTGGAGCCCACGATTTATCTTGGTCCCCCAGTTTTATGCCAAAATAAGCTAAGTAAGCTCTTTTTACGAAGTCAGTTATATTTGCTCGTTGATGTGGAAGTGTAAAATTTCCACATATATAACAGAAGGAATCAGGGTTGTTTTTGCATTTGAACTTTCTAGTGCTTGATGACATATTGCTTGATTGTTCTGCCAATTTGTAAAGGTATTTAAAGCCCTTAATTCATATAAATTTAAGAAAATCTGAAATATAAACACAAAAATTAGTTTAAATAGGTACTTATTATGAAATAGGTACTTACAATCTATGAAATTAAACTAGAAACACGGATGAGTAGGTACAATATAAATTACGTCTAATTAAATCAACTATATTAAATCACGATGACAAAATTACTCACTAAATCATATGCCAATTCAAAATTATGTTAATGCCCAAACTTAATTAACTAACTCATGACTGACTGACTGACTGACTGACTGATTGAATTGACTGATTAACTCTGGAAACGAGTCGCTTTTATATATTTTAGTTGTCCCTCTAGAATACTCTACAGAGAACAGGAACGCTCGAGAAAATTTTAGAATTCTATGATATTTTTAGCTTAATTTACTAATATTAAAATGGGTTAAAAATGACAAAATTAAAAATATTTTTAGGGTGTTACATATAAAAATATACATAATACAACAATACCATAACAATAGGTACAAATACCTAGATAAAAACCTAGTTGCATAATGTGTAACTGCAAAAAGACTTAGCGAGTATTGAGAAAAAAACCTTTTTATGAATACGACGAAAGAGGAGGGGTGTTGAGCAAAATCAGGACCTGATAGAGCAAAACCGAGTAAAATTCGTGCTCAGCGCACCCAAATTACCTAGAACTAACTGTCAAATCTAATTCAATAGACAAAAATTTGAAATTTGTTCCCCAGTGTTATCGATTTAAAACTAAAGATAGAATCTCTCGATCCAGAGGATCAAGTCATAATAGACTACTATCCACAAATATGTTACACTCTATATCTATTATAACGGACATGCAAATATATCAGATCCAAAGAATCCAGTCAATTTCATTACGGTATCCATCAAGTCACGGTTCATATCGATTGCGGACCAAGTCAAATTTACAACCATATACATTACAATATATACACTTACGAGGAAAAGTGTAGGTGTGGCTGTAAAGACTGTACAGTAATGTAGAAATGTGTGTGCACCCATTATGGGTCTCCCATTTAAAGGTGTTTGTGGGGCAAGTGAAGATCATGAGTTTTTCAATACCTCACAGTACTATGGGGGGCACCGCTCGGCAGAGGAATCTCTTTAAATGGGGTGTGTAAGGACAGAGAGTATCCCCTAACCCAAGACGCTGCCTCCCTATATCCCACAACACTTGTGTTGAGCTGTGGGATCTATCCCACAAAGCCTTAATTTTACTACCTTAAACTATACCCTTTCTATCAACATGCGCGTCAATCGATTCTTAAACATGTTTATAGACGTGCTACTAATTACTTCTACCGGCAAACTATTCCAGCTATTTACTATTCTATGCGTAAAAAAGTTTTTCGCAACTGCTGTCTCGAACCTTCTACTTGTCAACTTACACCCGTTATTTCTAGTCCTATTATATTGAGATATTTCGAAAAAGCTATCTCTATCTACGTTATCAAACCCATTCATAATTTTGAAAACCTGGATTAGATCACCCCTTAACCTCCTAGTCTCGAGTGTAGTCAATTTTAACTCTTTAAGCCTATCCTCGTACGACTTTGACCTAAGAGACGGAATCATCTTAGTTGCTCGTCTTTGAACTCTTTCGATTTTGTCTATATCTTTGCGCATATGCGGATTCCAAAATTGGACCGCGTACTCCAAATGGTACTGGTAGTAATAACCCGGAATTTAACGCAGTAGGCCGCATTTGTTTGGCCTGAGCTCTGTGTCAGTTTTGGCCCTCGTGACTCATTATTATTATTACGACACATTTACTAAAGCTTTTTACTAAACTTTACAAATGATGTTATTTTATGTCGGGTGAAACTAACTTCAATGACCTTGGGAAACAGATCTTCCAGAAGAGTGCTTTCCACCACAGATAGCGATAGTGATAGAAAGAATGGAGTAAAATGTAAATACAAAAAATGGTCTTCATACCTTCTTAAAAATACAATAATACAGAAAAAGGTCTTCATACCTTCTTAAAAATACAATAATACAGAAAAAGGTCTTCATACATTCTTAAATAAACATTAATACAGAAAAAGGTCTTCATACCTTCTTAAAAAAACATTAATACAGAAAAAGGTCTTCATACCTTCTTAAAAGAAACACTAATACAGAAAAAGGTCTTCATACCTTCTTAAAAAAACATTAATACAGAAAAAGGTCTTCACACATTCTTAAAAAACATTAATACAGAAAAAGGTCTTCATACCTTCTTAAAAAAACACATTAATAAATTCTTTAAAAAACACATTAATAAATTCTTTAAAAAACACATTAATAAATTCTTTAAAAAACACATTAATAAATTCTTTAAAAAACACATTAATACAAGAGTTAAAAATTAATTGCTCAAATAGATCATAAACAAAAATGTATTTAAAACAGGGTAGAGATAAAAAGTTAGCAGTAAATTGATGCGTATTCAGAATAAATCCAAATAATTTAGTCGAATTTGCGCGTTAAAATTTTGTTTTTAACTTGTTGCGTTATCATTCGCAAGCAATTAATTACAGTCGGTTCTCTTTCAGCAAATTACTGTTGTAATTGATTGTTCACCTGCAGCTACCAACCGAATTTTTTTTTTTTTAGCGTTGGCAGTCTCGTGTTGTGCAAACTTTGCTTGTAATTTTTGTTTAATAAGATACACACACCACATACACACACACACACACATATACATATATATATATACATATGCTGCAAACCCACAAGGAAAAGGAAAAACGATTCCAAGGTCTTTCGTGTATTCAGAGCTACACTCGTCAGGGAATGAAGACAGAAGGCAAGGTGCCCATAAATATATGCAACGTAGCGGAAACCAAAACAATTAGCACATACTTAACAAGAGTTAATGAGAGGCAGAAGGTATTTTAACAAGATATTGTCAATCTTATACATTCCCGCACTGTTATTGAAGTTGTTTTTAAAATGAATAAATGCACATTCTAGAATATTTCTTTCTATTATATCTCTGTGTTTAGCAAGCGCTTTAGAAATATCCCTTGATGCTATGATTACATCTATACATTGGAATTATTAGAATTATTAGAACAGCTAATAATTCCAATGCTTTGTTTAATCATATGTATAGATGTAATCATAGCATCAAGTGGGATAGTTCTAAGCGCTTGCTTCTCGTTGAGAAGAGAAATTTGTCAATTTAGTAAATAATTTTTGTTTTAAAATCAAGTAATGCATTCTATATTAGATATTATAAAAAGTAAAATTTAAAATACTACTATTTCCTAGTAACTGATGTATTGCTACATATGATGAGATTACAACATCAAATCAACTCACTATTCTATTGACAAATATACTGTGAGTTAGATTAATTTTGGTTAGGTTAGCATATATAGGTTAAATTACGTTAGGTTTTTAGGTTAAATTAGTTTTTTATTGTTGATTTTATGTGGTCATGTTGATTTGATAGATATAATACAAGCAATTATATGATAAGTTTTTGATTTTCCATTTTCTTCAATATTTTGTGTTCAGAGCTGATAAATGGATGACAATAAGCTCCGCCCACCTATCGCTTTGATAGCCTATACAAACATTCTTAGAAGACACCGTGGTCAAGGAATCAGAAACAATGAAAACATCTGTTCTTCCCAAAAGGCCCGCGAAAGCAAGCCCTTATCAACTAAAGGACGCGTAGGAGGCGTTTCAAGAAATGCCCATGAAAGTTCGCGTCACAGAGGTTATATAAGCGAGATTCCCTGAACTCATCCTCACTCGCTCACTTGTCGTTTGTCATTTCTCGTCTTGGTCTCCACCTTGTCAGCAGAAACTCGTCACGTCAACCGCCCTCCGGCTTCCCGCCGGAGGAGCGGCCTGCTGTTCCTTCATGGCTTTCGATCTATCGTCAAGTAAGACCTTCCGCCGTCAGCCTGCAGAAGCACTTCTTCGAAGCCCAGCGCCGTTTCGACTTCAGCCGGCTTCAGTCCCTCAAGCATCATTTCAACTCTACACGAAGCATCACTTGACGTAAGCTATAAATCTTTCCTGCAACAAACAATTTTACCGCAGTAGGCGTTTCCATTGGCCTCTTCACCACCCCAACCGGTTACCAATATCCTCGAGAGCACCGGCAAAGTTCAACGCTACAAGAAAACATCCTCAAGGAGGATACAGTACGTGAACCTTCTACGAAGATACAAGCCCAAATCACTTCACCTTGGTTCAGCGTTCGCCACTTTACGGAAAGCGGCCGTCAACGAGAATCAAATAGGCCCGTGAACACTTCACCGTGAAGACCTCGACTTGCAGAACAACGGACGACAACGACTCCTCGAGCCAACAGGAACAGGTCCACCTTCTACACTCCTTCGCCAGAGCTATTCGACGTTTCTGGTAAGACAAGTGCATCTTTTCTAACTAACTCTCGTGAAGCCTACATCAGCCTACCTCCGAACGGTAGGCTATACTCGCAAATTGTTTAATTAAGCGTTCTAACTGACTCGTAAAAACGCAGTAGGCCTATTTCCTAATCCAAGTGTCATTACAATATTTGATTGTGCATCAGACTAATTCTCTAATACAAACCCACACTAGGCTTATTTCCTGTGCCAGTTCAAGTGTAATTTCCAATACCGTATGAGTGTACTGTATCATCCTGCTATTGTGTTCTTTCATGTATCCATCAGTTTTGCATCCACTTATTTGATTTATTTAAGCATTTCATTATTGACAGCCGAATCCACTTACCGTGTACTAAACGCACGTGCATTCTTAATATTATTACTAGGCCCATTCATTGTTCCATTTATGCGTAACTCTAGCCTGCGTCACCTATTCAGTGTACCATACGTACGTGCTTAATTTCTATCATTATTAGGTTGAAAGCATTTATTCCATGTTCATTCATGCATAACCTTTAGCCTACACAATCAGTGTGTTACGTATTCTATTCAGTGTACCAAAACGTACGTGCTTAATTTCTATTATCACTAGGTTTCATATTTTATGTTGTGTTCCAGTTTGCATGCCATTAGCCTAACATAAATGAATGCATTACTTGACAATTAAGCTCTTAACCATTTCTCTTATTGGCTAAGCTCCATGTCATCTTAGCATAATATAAAGGCTGTTAAATAATTGTTATTCACTATAATTACTGTCAATCATTTGTTATTCACTGTGAACAAATAACTGATTTATTTTCTTAATTAAATACAAAACAATAAGGTGCTTTTTATAACCTTAATATTTGCTTGGGTGTAATCCAAGCTGGTGACCTCGAAGCAATTCGTATCACTCAGAAATATTATAGTAGGCCTACTCCATTAGCCACTTTCAACCGGTGATACTGTAGGATATCATAAATTGTTAACCCAGCCTGTCATTATAATAATCAATCATTGCATGAATTAATCACTAGCATTAAATTAATCACCACCACCTAGGGTTGCCAGGCGTCCCGTATATACAGGACATGTCCTGTATTTAATGATTTTGTCCTGTGTCCTGTATTGACTTTATCAGGACGCCTTAAATGTCCTGTATTAAATTTTTTTTTAAATAAATTGCAAAATTCAGCAGTTTAGAGCTGTACGATTTGGAATTTTCAATATTTTTATTTGTACTACTTGTACTCATAATGCTAATGTTGAGCGTGTTTTCTCGTTAATGAATGTTCAATGGACAAAAGAACGAAATAAGTTGGATGTGACCACAGTAGAAGCTACTGTATGTTACAATGTAAATGGAACATAGACTGCCAGTGCAAGGAATTTTATAAGCAAGCTCTGCAAAACAAGGACCTGTTAAGGAGAGCCGTCATCAGTGAAATATAATTAAAGGTATGTGATTTAAATACTTATATTTTACTTAGATAAGAAATTGATATTTTGCTAACAGGGTCTCGCCTGTGTAAAGTTAAGCTGATTAAATTTTTAATTTAACACAGATGACCGTGTTACCAATATTTTTTAGTACAGTATATAAGTTTGTCCCATGCAGTAATATTATTTTATCTCAATTTACGTATGTATATGCAAATTAGAAATCATTTGAATTTAAATTTGAACAGGGTGTCCTGTATTTCTATTTGGCAAATCTGGCAACCCTACCACCACCTCAAACGGCTAATAATAGGCTCGCTACATAGATATTTACTAGCACACTCATTTAATTTCAGTGCTACTTACACGAGTATTCTTATCACCTTAAATGAAAACTATTCAACAAAACAATACAATCCTCCTTTATCCGAATAGATTGGTTTCAGAATTTGTTCTGATAAGTGAAATTCCGGTTGATCGGATATTCCCATCCCTTTGGTTGAGTCAGAATTTGAGGAATTGACACCTTCTTAAAATGGCCAGTGATCCTACTTTGTGTTCATTTTTGTAGATAGTAAAGTATACAAAGAATCTTAATATTCAAACTGAATTACTTATATACTGGCCTCACACAGGATCGTCTTGCGACTCACGACTTGGGTCGTGACGACTTGTCGCGTGTGAATTTACATTGACAGAATTGGAGAAGTTCCGCACATTACAGCGACCGCGACAACCCAAGTCGTCAGTGGCAAAACGATTCTGCGTGCGGCCAGATCTAAAAGGGTTATGATCGAATTTTTCTGTTCACCGGGTTTCAGAGTAGCGAGTTTTCAGCAACTGGAAATATGTACAGGGCTATTCAAAGTGATTCACCTGATTTCAAATGAGAATATTTTTTAATGTTACAAATACAGTGTGATTTGTGATACATCAACCAAAAGCAAAACTGTCCAAATTTTGTCTCTCACCTCATAAATGCTCTATGTGACTTCCCCTAGTTACACGAGTAACGTCGACACGATAGTCGAATTCCTCCCATACTCGCTCCAGCATGTCCGTTGTCACTGACTATACGGCAGTAACAATGCGAGTTCGGAGCTCATCCAAAGATGTGGGCAACGGTGGCACGTACACAGTATCCTTAACGTACCCCCAAAGGAAGAAGTCGCACGGTGTACGATCCGGCGACCTAGGGGGCCAGCTGTGGAGCACCAAGTCATGGGGCCCACTGCGACCAATCCAACGGCGAGTGAGCACTTCGTTGAGAAAACGGCGAACATCCAAATGCCAATGAGGCGGCGCCCCATCTTGCTGGAAAATGTAGTCGCCGGAATCTTCGTTCAATTGGGGAAATAACCAGTTGTGCAGCATATCCAGATAGGAGTGACCAGTCACTGTGTTTTCCATGAAAAAGAAGGGGTCCGTAAACCTTTGCCCGGGAAATGGCACAGAAGGTGTTAACTTTAGGTGAGTCGCGCTCGTGCTCGATTGTTGCATGTGGTTGTTGCGTGCCCCATATGCGAAGGTTGTGACGGTTCACCTTGCCACTTAACGTCGACGAAACTCACGCTGGACTGTGACTACCGATTTACAGCTCGAAAACTGCAACACACAAAACGCCTTCTGCTGTGCGGACGCCATTTTCACACTGACTGTTTGTTGCTAGGCTAGGCCACGGCGTGACTTTGGAGCCCTCTCGCGGTGATCTTGTAAAACTTAGAGATTTCCTCTTTCATGTGGTGTATGCCCAGTTGATGCACGGTTGATAGGTACGGAAGTATTCTCAGTTAAAATCGAATGAATCGTTTTGAATAGCCCTGTATATTCTTCAACCTGATTGTGTTTTGAGATTTGTAAACTTGTAAACTTGTAAGGTCTGGTACTCGTGTCTCCGAGAAACTGATACAGTGAGAAAAAGGACAAAGGAAACTTTAAAATTGTATGATGGAGTTTAATAAGAAATGTCAACAAGCTAAAAACGGAGTTACGAACTGGGAACATATTCTTTGAAAGCGCAAACGCACAGAACTTAATTCTCTCTCAAATGTCCCCTTCCCCTTCGAAAATACCCATCTCTAACTTGTGATTGGGTGAGAGAAGGTCTTCCAGCCAATCGGTATCTGGCTGGGAACATCACACCAAATGCTTTCAAGTGCCTTGTCTCCAAGTGACATGAGTAAGTTGACTTAACACTATTTTGTTCTAAAATTATGAATATTTTCATGGTGATTTTTTAAATTTTTAATTACTGTTTTAATTAATTTTTCAATTAATTTCTGATCGGTTAATCAGAATGATAAAAAAATGGAGTCGTAAATGCATTTTCAGTTAAACGGAATTTCAGATGATCGACAGTTCGTTTAAGAAGACTTCAATTCTACTTGGCTTTGTTTCTTTTTTTGAAGTGGTTATCAGGTATTTGAAAAGACTGTCGTTGATGCTCCATTCAAATTGTCCCTCAATCTACACTATATGTGCTTCCGTGACTCGGCTGGTTAGAGATTGGACTCAGACTGAGAAAGACCGGTTTCGATTCCCTGAGCTTAGGCTAACTGCCTACAACTATTACCAAAAGGGGTTGAAACACCTTAAAAAATTCTTGGAATGAGGAAGGTATTAATGGAAATTATGTATAACATCACTGATGTACTTTGAATACTGAAGTGAATTTAGTAACACTTGTCAAAAGCTTTGAACGTCGTCAGACTGATTTGGTGTAATTATTTGCTATATGAGCTTTAACATGTCATACGTTCATCAATTTTTGCAGTTTATTGGTAAGTACATTTAAATTACAAAGTGAAATTAAATTCAATACATCAACGGCATATGATTACTCGAAAGCAGCATGCAGGTTTCATTTGACTTTATCAGCCAAATTGAAAATATTTTAGGGTGATGCAAAACTTTTGGCCAAAGCTATATATGCCGTAATAATTAATTTTTTTTATGCTTTCTCTTAAAGTCTGCGAGAAATTAAAGGAGAACCGTTATACATATAAATTTAATTAATGTAATTTTAAAAGTCTCTGACAGTAACGTGAATCAAGGCACCAGAAAAATAATAGATTCTAAGGTGACGCAACTCTTTTGACCAAAGCTGACTTTGATCAAAAGAGTTGCATCATTAGGGCATATCATACTTTTCCGAGTCCGTATTTCACTCTGGCTAATATGTATTTTTATGTAAAATTTGATTCTAAGAGGGGTTTCTTTTCTGCAACTTTTCCCAAAAATCGCGTTATCATGTTCAAAATTGCGGTTTTCTGTTCTATGTTGAAATATCGAATATTCAATTGAACACAACCTCATATTTTTAACCCTTTGTCGTAATTTGTTGCCATTTAGACACATTAACTTTGCTTAACTCTTACACAGGTTTAATACACACACACATACATACATAAGAAAAAAATCTGCTCCATTTGAATCTTTATAGCCATTTGGACGCAGAAGGTGAAGTTCAACATTCTCTCAATAGATGGCTCTGAGCAATTACGCCAGTTATAATTGTGAAGTAGAAGTGAGTGGACGCCATTTTTTTCGGTAAGTGTTTTTTGTAATTTTCCTAAGTTTAATCACCATTATTATATGTTTTGACTATAATTTCATTCTACAAGTATTAAGGAAGTTCCCTGTTTACTTTGTTTAAGTAATATTTTAAATAACTGTGAAGAAAATAGTTTATTCAAAGTTCGTTTCGAAATGGACACAAAGTTTTCATAGGGTAAATTTCTGTCTATGATAACACGTGTGTCCAATTGGATACATGAAATGAATTTTCCATTCCGATTGTTTTTATGTACTGTTATATATAAGGGTGAGTCAAAAGTAGCGCCCGATTTCTGTTTTTTCGGCTGTCAGATTCTTTCTGGGAAGTCATGTTGTTAATAATTGTCTTGCAGATTATTAATTTTCTTAGTTTATTTATTTTTGTTTTTGTTTTGCAGGTTATTCCTGAGAGTTTGGAAAGTTACTGAATTTGCACCAAATTGAACCATGAATTACCTTTCAATGAATCAACGCATTGCGGCCGTGAAACATTACTACAAATGTAATGAACAACCAACGATGGCGGCACGCCGTTTGGCACAGGAATTCGATATTAACCCACCCCAGGGAAGAAACATACGATTGATTGTCGAGAAATTTGAAGCAACAGGGTCGGTAGCCACTGCAAAGAAGTCCGGTCGTCCGAAAACGGCAACGAATGTAGCTAAGCTGAAGAAGCCATCAGGAGACTGGAACAAAGTCCGCAAAAGTCAACTCGCCGTTTATCTGCAGAGTTGGAAGTGAGCCAATCAAGTGTTATCCGTATCCTTCACCAGAAAAAATGGAAACGTTACATTCCACGCTTACTGCATGCCCTTCATGATGGAGATGACGCCGCCGTCTTCAATTTTGCGAAGAGTTCTTAGCTAAACTTGACGAAGAGGACACAATGCTAGACAACATCTGGTGGTCAGATGAGGCATGTTTTAAGCTTAACGGCACAATTAACAGACACAATTGTGTCTACTGGGCTGCGGAGAACCCAAGAGTGACAGTTGAGAAGGAGGTAAATTTACCTGGCGTGACAGTTTGGGCAGCCATATCTCCATTAGGGATAATTGAACCCTTTTTCTTTGAGGGATCTGTCACTGCAGAAATTTACCTGGATATGCTGCAAACCTTCTTTTGGCCCAGGGTACAAGATCAGGACTGTTATTTCCAGCAAGATGGAGCTCCACCTCATTATGGACGTCATGTTCGTCAGTGGCTTGATGAAAACTTTCCCGGAAAGTGGATCGGCCGCCGCGGTCCGATCGAGTGGCCGGCACGCTCCCAGACCTTACACCTCCAGATTTCTTTCTTTGGGGGCTCATGAAAGACCTTGTTTATCGTGAAAAGCCTCGTACCATTCAGGAATTGAAGGCTCAAATCACTGCAAAGTTTGAGGAAATTGATATCGAACTCTGCAGGCGTGTGTGCCACTCTGTGCCTGCTCGGCTGCAATTGTGCATCGATCACGACGGAGGGCACTTTGAAAATTGCAAGTAAAACAGTTGGTACAGTTCCGTAATAATTTTCCCCCGAATAAATGGTTAGATAAACATGTCATTCATTTATTTCTACCTTCTTGTACACTGTAATACAAATGGCAAACAAACAATCAACTGACAGAAATCGGGCGCTACTTTTGACTCACCCTGTATATATATATATATATATATATATATATATATATATAGAGAGAGAGAGAGAGAGAGAGAGAGAGAGAGAGAGAGAGAGAGAGAGAGAGAGAGTACTAACTACCACCCACTAATTACCTTATTAGACCTTTGTTGACTAATGGACACATAAATTATTTCATTTAGAAATGTTCTTACTAAAAAAGATTGCTAAAAATGCTTATACATATACCTCCTATGCATATTTTAAGTAAAAAAAATGAACCTACGCTAAAATTAAATGGTACTGAATGACAAAGGGTTAAGCTTATGTTACAACATTATTATGAATTTTAAATTAAATTTGCAATGCCAAATTCAGTTTTCTATTACCAAAATAAATATTTATTACCAAATTTAGGTTAATTTGGTAATTAAAAATGCCGATTGGCAACCCTGATTATAACCAAAATTATATTCCTTGTCTATATTTATGGCGAAAGAACACTAAAACATACTGATATGAATTTGTTACAGATTGGACAAAAGCGAGAATAAGCACCGACTAGACGTGATGGCCGAATCTGCCCCAAACCAGGAAAATGTCAGGTTCAAAGCTCTCGGATGTTGTAGGCCCGGGAAAGGAGTTCATTCCCAGCGAGGTGCCGACTTGGAGAGCCGTTCTTCAGAGGGATTCGTCTGCGGGAGGAAAAGTTCCTCATTCATGACATCCAAAGGTCTAAATACCCTATCCGAGAGATGACTGACGAGCTGGCTTCACTCGTGATGACTCAGTGGAGGAAGTCGAAGTAAAGTTCTCCCCGCCTTGTGAAATCACGGAAAAATCGCTCTCATATAAGATCTTGTTGAAATGGAAGGAGATGACAGACGTTGTGAACGGGAGAGTTAAGTCTGCTACCCAGGAGAAGAGGATGGCTGATCTGGATAAACTCTTGTGAAGTCTGCGTTTGCAAGCATCAGATCTTCTTGTGCGGCTCAGAGGGGAGTGGATGCTCAGGATGCTCCCTCAAGGCCCATGTGAACTGTAACTGTCCTTTGGAGGTGAAGATTCCTAAACTGGACCTTCAGTGGCTGTACTACCAGAGAGTGAAGACTTCCGAAGCTTCAGGAATCCAGACGTTTTCTGTAGACTTCGAAGACTGCAGGAGACAGATCAAAGCAGCGAAGAGGAAGGAGGCTGAAGAAGCTTCTGCTGTGAAGAGGAAGAAGAAAGAGGAGGCTACTAATGAGGAGCTTCTCATGAAAGACTTTGAGGAGGACGAAGAGCCAAACTTGGAAGAAGCTGCAAAAGAAGCCTTGCAATGCTGAGGCTACTGAAGCTCCTATGGACGTTCCCGCTGAAGTACCTGCCGAAACTCCAACTTCTGCTACACGAAACTACATGAAGATCCAAGGGACATCTTCAGCAGCTTTGAAGTACAGGGTGGAAAATGTTCCGGCAGCTGCAGTTGCCACTGGCTTCCTGAACGACCTCATCAAGGCCGGTCATCTTTCCAAAGACAAGGCTTACTTGGCCATAGATGGCATGAAAGTCTGGAGGGCCAAGGAGGAAGTAATGGCCTCAATCAGTTGAAGCTCTCACGCAGAGGTCAGAGGAGAAGATCTCTGGGATATTCTTGATGGCAAGCAGGATAGGAACACAAAGGTGTTGAAATATGACGAAGTGACAGGGAGATTTCATCCTGGCAAAGTGATCGAGGAGCATTACACTATCACGTGGAAGCCTCAAGGAAAGTAGCTCTTCCATTTCACTCCCGAGGAACCTGAGGAAGGAGAAAAGCCTGCTCATAAGATCGCTCAGGGCCTGCATGAGTGGCTTCTGGATCACGGAGCTGACGAGAGCCTTGTAATGATTGGAGCAGACTCTACCAACACCAACACAGGGTGGTCTGGAGGCGCCATAGCCCTATTGGAGAAGATACTGGGTCGCAAGTGCCACTGGATGATCTGTCAGCTCCATGTGAACGAGCTCCCCCTGAGGCACTTAATCATCAAGCTGGATAGCCCTGTAACTCCCCGGTCAGGCTTCAGTGGGCCTATTGGAAAACTTCTTGAGAAAGTGAATGAACTTGAGGTCAACTTCAACTTCAAACCAGGGGAAGGAACTGAAGATATCATAGAACTGCCAGTAGAGATAGTCAAATCTCTCTCCACAGACCAGCACAACTGCTATCTTCTGATCAAAGCCATCAAGTCTGGAAGTTTCAGTCCACAGTTGGCTGGTCTCAAGTGCGGACCTCTGAACCAATCCAGGTGGCTCACTACAGCACAGGCCATCTTGCTGTTGTGGTTGAGGGAGCACAGACTGAAGCGGGAGGTGTTGAAGAGGCTCGAGGTCCTCGTGAAGTTCTGCCTTAACTTCTACTTCAAAATGTACTATGACATCAAAGTGAAGCACCACCTCAAATTTTTGTCCTGCACACGTTTTTTCAAGCCTGAGGCTGCTGAGGAACCAGACTACCGAGGTCAGGAACATCATCTCTGCTGCAGTGATAAGAGGAGCTTACCACGCACATCCTGAGAACATCCTGGCTTCATTCCTGTGCAGTGAGGATGAGCTCAGAGAGCTTTTGCTGTGAGCCAGATAGAGAAGATCAGAGAAGGAAGACTTTGGTGATACGACAGTGAGACCCCATAAAAATCCCAAAGTCAATCTGCAAGCCACTTCACCTGAGGATCTCATCAACTGGAATCAGAGAATATTTACGAGCCTATTTCACCTGCAAGATGACCTTGACTGAGCTCGAGGATCTCAGGAAAACTCCACTCAAAGTGGACGCTTTCTCTGTTCATACTCAGTCCTGCGAGAGAGCTGTACAGGAAGTCTCAACTGCTTCCCAAGCTGTGTACGGTCACGAGAGGAGAGATCGGTGTGTGAGTCAGGATAGACCATCGAGAAATGCTCCCAGTGTTCAGATCGAAGCAGGACATACTTAAGAGCTTTTCAGGTTCGAGTGGC
Organism: Bathynomus jamesi; assembly: GCA_023014485.1. Lineage (NCBI taxonomy): Eukaryota > Metazoa > Arthropoda > Malacostraca > Isopoda > Cirolanidae > Bathynomus > Bathynomus jamesi. Next base: position 101,506 of record JAJOZX010003279.1, read on the forward strand.
TGATGAAGAGGCTGAAGCCATCGTTAATGCTCATAATTGCTGAAAGTCCTCATAAGATCATAATATAAGATCTTATGAGGCCACGCTTTTCAAGGATCCAGGAAGAACAGGCGTGTAAACCTACACGTGGAGGTGGCAAGTCTCCCGCTACTCGATCAGAGTAGAGCTGGTGAGCCGCCTATTCTTTGAAGAAAAACTTAAAATTCTTAAGTTTTACGTGAAATCTAAACATTTTTCAGCACCCAGAGGTGTTGAAACACGCAAGAAAGCAAGGATGAGGTCATAAAAGCAGCTTTTAGACTAAATCATATGCAGAACAGCTGCGCGCTTTGGTTTGGGTGGCCCTGAGGCTGCGTCGGGCAGTTTTCAAATCAGAAAATCGCGATTTTGACCATGAAAATAAGATTTTTCGGAAAAATTGCAAGTAATAAACCCACCTTAGAATTAATTTTTACATAGGAATACATATTAGCCACTTTGTTTTTCCAAAATTTCAACCCTAAACCCAGAGTATGATATGGCCTATTGCATCATCCCATATAGTGTGGAAATGAGTTGCCTGGAGTGATTATAAATGATCTTCCCGATTTTAAACATTTATTATGAAAAAATATCAAAGCTACCACGAAAAGCAAAATATACAAATAAAGAAGAATTCAAAAAGTTTTATTTACAAGCTATTGAAGTTCAATATGAGCTCCTTTTGTGGCTCTGCAGACATCAAAGCGGTATTCTGTTTCCCTCCATACATTTTGTCGCATATCATACTGAACTTTTCTAACAGCCTCACGTATCCTTTCGTTCAAATGTTCCAAAGTTGTTGCCATTGGTGGAACAAAAACTTCATTTTTGACATATCCCCAGAGGAAGAAGTGAAGGGGGGTTAGATCAGGCGAACGAGCCGGCCAAGGAATGGGCCCCCCACGCCCGTTCCAACGATCAGGCAATTGCTCATTCAGGAATGTTGGAACTTCAAAAAGAACCACAAAAGGAGGTCATATTGAACTTCAATTGCTTGTAAATAAAACTTTCTGAGTCCTTCTTTATTTGTGTATCTTGCTTTTCACTGTAGTTTTGTTAGTATTTTCATAATAAATGCGTAAAATCGGGAAAATAATTTATAATCACCCGGTACCTACGTGTATCTATATACAGGGATTAATATACATACTTCTCATAATAATAATAGGGAAAGAGGGACAGAAACTGGCACAGTGCCATTTGTTATAATTCCTTCATCATTATTACCAGCATCATTGAGATCCGAACCCACGACCTCAGTTTCATGACTTCGATTATAGTGAAACGGTTTCATCTACTGAGCTACTGACACTGGCAGACATACTTCTAATTTGTGAAAGCTAAATCCTGGTTGGCCTTATCATATCGAAGCAAGGCAACAGAAAAATTATTCCATGCCTGTGACACATCACGGGAGTCTTTGGTGACTGCAGTTAGACCCTCATTCTGGATATAAATGCCACGAGACCCAGTCATTATGTTGGAATATTGTTTTTATACGTGAAATAAAGAGTTAATCTCCTCACCTATTTCTGAATGGACTAAGCGCACACCCGAGGATGGTGTTTCTGAAGATACTAACTCAGCGGCTTCGCTCCGTTTCATGCCTAAATTAACCTAACCTTGTTTCATTAAGCCAAGAGAGTTTCCTTCCATGAACTTCCAGTTAATCTTCTCTTATAAGCTTAATCTGTGAGTTATGACTCCTGTTGGTCTAAACTCTGTGACAATAGCCACTTATGAGCCATGAGAGGGCTTGAAATCTGTATTTGACTACAATTTACTTAACATCACTGTATCCAAAGTCCATTCTCACTTTGCATATATATATATATAATGGAATAAATTTCACAATTAAACACGTGAAATGAATGAATGATGCAAACCCACAAGGAAAAAGAAAACTGATTCCAAGGCCTTTTGTGCATTCAGAAGTACACCTCGTCAGGGAATGAACGACGAGGTGTACTTCTGAATACACGAAAGACCTTGAAATCATTTTTCTTTTTCCTTGTGGATTTGCATATATATATATATATATATATATATATATATATATATATGGGCATACAGTAACACAATCAGGTATGTCTTCAGGAACACTTCAAGCATTTTCAAAGATTTTTTTTTTTGTCTTCAAAAGAATTCTTTTTTCACTCTTTCTCATTCATGCCGGCACAAGATTTCCCTCGATTGCTTCTCTGCCTCAAACAACGCCTTCATTCTTTTCCACTAGATGAGGACCATCAAACTCTCGCATGATCGCATCCCTCTCCAGTCGAGCTGACGCTGCGTAAGATGCCAAAAGCTTTCTTAAGCAAATTCCCACGTGGGTCCATAGTAATTCCTTACCTTAAATAATTCTACATTCAGTTCAAATCTCATTTATATATATGCATTTGTCCTTTTGTTATCAACGTTTGTCCTTTTGTTATCAAGTTTGTCCTTTTGTTATCAATGTTAATCAGTAACTTATGAACTTTTCTTAGTCCACAATTAACTAAGCATTGGGACGTTATTTACTGTGGGAATTATTTTGTTTTGTTTTGTTTAATTAAACTAAAAATCAATGAAGTTTGTTAATTAACTTTCTTTAATAATGATAGTCATTGATTTGATCGAAAGGTCATATTGGTGACCCATCAACAATCTTCAATTAATCTAATTAAATTATTATTGGGCCTACTTTCAATTGGGTAATATATATATATATATATATATATATATGATGAATAAAACCACGAAGGAAAGGAAACACAGAATGGTGCTCAAGCGCTTTCGTCTAATGACATCCTCAGGAACACTGAAGTACATAAAGGGTTACAGCCTATATATAGGTTACAGAAAAAAAAAAAACTATACACACACACACACACATATATATATATATATATATATATATATATATATATATATATATATACAATAAACGGAGAGAGAAAAAATTATTAAACATTAAAGGATTGTGGGAGGAGCAACAAATTTGTAAGGAAAAACTACCGATTTTTAGCAGAAGATTAGCACAAGATCAAATTAATTGTTTCCAACCAATGTTATAGAAAAAAAAATAAATAAAAATAAAAAAATAAAATTTATACTGGAAATCTGCCCGGGTTTTAGCACTTTGCCCTTCTTGTTTAGGTTCGATGTATATAAAATAAATTTAAAAAAAATACAAGTTATTTAAGTAGCATACAAGTTTACCAAAGATTTGCGTTCTACCCTTCTAATTCAGGCATTATCTATAAAATTCGTTGTAAACAATGTGATTCCTTTTACATAGGTCAGACGGGAAAGGATTTGCACACACGTATAAAACAGCATCAATATTCCGTTAGAACAGGACAGTCGTCCAGTGCCCTTTTTGTCCATTTGTCAGAGTTATCCCACTGTATTGATTGGAATAATGCTTCAGTTTTATTTCACTCTAGCAACATTGTTAATAGAAATATTCTTGAGTCTGCCATTATCCAACTTACAAATAACTTCAACATAAGCAAAGGCCTTTTTCAACTCGATCCTGTTGTTTTGAATTCCTTCAGAACAGATTTAGATAAGAAGGGTAGAACGCTAAATCTTTGGTAAACTTGTATGCTACTCAAATAACTTGTATTTTTTTAAAATTTATTTTTATATACATCGAACCTAAAACAAGAAGGGCAAAGTGCTAAAACCCGGGCAGATTTCCAGTATAAATTTGTATTTTTTATTATTTTTTATTTTTTTTCTATAACATTGGTTGGAAACAATTCATTTGATCTTGTGCTAATCTTTTGCTAAAAATCGGTAGTTTTCCTTACAAATTTGTATGCTCCTCCCACAATCCTTTAATGTTTAATAATTTTTTATCTCTCCGTTTATTGTATATATATATATATATATATATATATATATATATATATATATGTGTGTGTATAGTTTTTTTTTCTGTAACCTATATATAGGCTGTAACCCTTTATGTACTTCAGTGTTCCTGAGGATGTCATTAGACGAAAGCGCTTGAGCACCATTCTGTGTTTCCTTTCCTTCGTGGTTTTATTCATCATAAATATTTTTCACGTGTTACTTTCGTGAAATAATTTTCATATATATATATATATTATATATATATATATATATATATATACACAGTATATATATATACTGTATGTTACAGTCAAAATGTAACTTTTAGTCATTTCGCGAAATGGTTGTTTCACTTGGTCATTTCGCGAAATGACTAACATCTTCAGCCATTACGCGAAATGGCTGAAATTCCCCCTTGGTCATTTCGTGAAATGGCTAAAATGACTTTTGTCATGAATTCATAGAAATAAGAAACATCACAATAAAATTGGAAACCTTTATTTAACTAACTAAATCTGCTAAAACATATGTACATCCACAGGTCTGTTCAAATAAGTGAGAAACACTTCAAATACACATTTGAACACATCTGAACACATTTGAATTTGAATTTTCAATATAGAGGTTTTCAAATACTAACCAGGCCTTCAATGTTATTCTGATGTCCGCCATTGAAGGCCCGGTTAGGTCAATTGTATGCCCTTGACAATTGGTTAGGTTAAGTCGTGTTATTTTCGTTAAAACTAACGAAAATAACACAACTTACAAAATCATTTGCCCGGTTAGGTCAACTGTATGCCCTTGACAATTGGTTAGGTTAAGTCGTGTTATTTCCTTTAAAACTAACGAAAATAACACAACTTAACCTAACCAATTGTCAAGGGCATACAGTTGACCTAACCGGGCAAATGATCTTGTACGAAATGACCAAGGTGGAATTTCAGCCATTTCGCGTAATGGCTAAAGATTTTAGTCATTTCGCGAAATGACCAAGTGAAACAGCCATTTCGCGAAATGACTAAAAGTTTCAGCCATTACGCGAAATGGCTGGTTACACACTTTGACTGTAATATATATATATAAAATTTAATTCAAGTTAAATTCCAAAACTACTGAGATATATGTTGATACTTCAAAGCATTCTTTGAGAGTGTGTGACCATCATAGAAATAACTTGTAATAAAGTTTTGTTTTAACCTTAAAATTTTAGATATTTGTTATAAATATCGTACGAAAATTCAAAGCTTACATTTAGAACCTCCAAGAACGTTTTTTGGTTTTAGATTGGGGTTGTTTAACCTCCTTCGCAACATCCGAGGTCATATGACCGACAGAGGGGACCTACAGCTTTACGTGGGATCCGAACCACGGGTCGCTACATAATCTGGACGCGGAGGACGGTCTCCCATCCAACTACTATCCAGACCCAATGTCGCTTAACTTCGCTGATCAACGGGAAGTGATGTTAAGACATTGGTTACGACGTAGCCCAAAAACCTCCAAGAAATGAGATTCGAATAAATCCAAACTGGATGATTTTATGTTAAAATTTTTAAAATTTTTTGCCATTCAACAAAATTAATTGTAGAATCTCTTTTATAGCTTCGATTGATACCAGATTTATGCATGTGAAAAGATAAGAACCCTGATCTAAAATGCACTTTATGCATGAACAATTTCGTTACATTTCTTCTTCAAAATATGATTGATAGAAAATAACAACATTAAAATTATTTTCAGTTAAATACAAAATCAAGAGAAATTATTTAATTATGACTGTTTTTTGTCATAACAAATCCTGTCCGAATCGGGAACCCTGTTTTTGATTTTGCCTCTCTTAAGATTATTTTATTGATTTTGTTGTTAATATACCAATATTAACAACAAATTCCCATCAATTTTTTTTCCTCATTTAAAAACTTGGGACCAACGAAAATTTGTCATTTTTGCCTGTATTTTAATGAACTTACTCTGAAGACCAGATTTTAATTTATATACACACACTGTATTTTACTTTATATGTACAGGTGGTCCGAAAAAAAGGTGTTAAAAATAATTTAATCCAACTTATTTTGGGGAATACTTTATGGATCACCCTGTATTAAACACACACACACACACACACACATATATATATATATATATATATATATATGAAAATTATTTTACGAAAGTGACACGTGAAAAATATTTATGATATATATATATATATATGTGTGTATATATATATATATATATTTTTTTTAGCATAATTTTATACTCTGATAAATTTGCATGACGTGTCTGTAATAAATAATAAGATATTATAAGTAAGAGTTCGGCATATTTTTATTAAGAATTTCCTATGGAAATTCTTATTTTATTTTGGGATCACCTGAAGATCAGGGCACCCAGCCTTCTTTAGTTAGCTTCATAGGGTTAACTAACGAAAACATCACGACCTAACCTAACCAATCGTCAAGGGCGTACAGTTGACGTAACGATTGGTTAGGTTAGGTCGTGATATTTTCGTTAGTTAGCCTTATAAGGCTAACTAGAGAAGGCTGGGGGCCCTGATCTTCAGGTGATCCTTATTTTCTTTTGCTAAATTTTTTTGGTTGCAGGTAAAGCTCCCATATTCAGTGATAAGTTAAAACTTAACGAAATTTGTAATTATTATTTATTAAAACTATAAATTTAAATTAAAAATTAAAAAATATAAAAATTTTAAAAAGTTAAAAATTAATAATTTTTTATTAATATTTGACTGAATTTTTTTAAATGGACTTAAAAATTATTTTATTATTAATTTGTGTGACGATCAGTAATAATCCTTCCTTTAGGTTTCATATTACAAATGTATGGGATCACCTGAAGATCAGGACCCCCAACCTCAATTACCAAACGAGATCTTCGTTAAAACTAACAAAAATATCACGACTTAACCTAACCAATCGTCAAGGGCGTACAGTTGACCTAACCGGGCATTCAAGTTAATTTATTATTATATTTTGTACTGTAAAGCAAAAAACAAGAATACACGGGGGCCCTGATCTTCAGGTGATCCAATGTATGTTTAGTGACTCCAGTAGATGAAGACTAATGTTGTTGATGACTATTCATACTGATCAATATTTAGAAGGGAGGTTTGACAAGGTTAAATAGTGGTTCCTGGTGGTGGATTTTATAGGTTTGTTTAGTAGCTGGCAAGAGCGTATGAACAGGGGGGACCGGAGGGGCGCATTGGCCCACCCACTTTTCAGCTCTAAAATGAAACTAATTTCAGCTTAAAATAATGATTCATTAATTAATTAATTAATTGATAATTCATATTATGGTAATAGCTACTGTAGTTATAATAAAATAGATGATCCACCACCTACCATATAAGGTAATTTAGCCGATTTTCAGAAAATTTTGCTCAATATTGCTCAATTTCTACAGACAGTCGATCTACATCACCTGGCAACACTGGTCACTCGTTATGGTTTTTCAATATGCCTATCATCTATGACCTACCACAATAAGTACCAAAAATATTCGGAAACATTCTATGATCTATTCATATTCTATTCTGTAGCACATTCGGAAGTTACCCCTGGCCTACCCGCTTTTTAAATGCGTTCCTACACCCCTGATAGCTGGCTAATAGTAGATACGGTGCATCTTGACTCTGATTTAGTTACACGAACTACCAATACAAAGTGGGTGAGCACGCAGTATACAGTTATATGAGTACATATATAACTGATGAAAATAGCTTTCGGAGGACTTTTTTATGTCTAAATAGCGTCCGCAATTGTTTATTGCTTACGAAGATAAATTAAAATTTGTTTCTGAATCATATATTTTGAGAGGAATAGTTAGAAATAGAAGTAATCCTAGTGAAGGAATTTGGAATACTGTCTATCTTTATCTCCAATAGTCAGGTTTGATTTGAATGGTACGTTTTATGTAAAAATTATTTAGTAAATTTTGTACGAAAGATGATGAAATAAGATTTTTTTTTTTAATATTTCTGTATGTAAACACTGTTTATGGACTGACGTATAATAGCAACAAATACGATATTTTCTTTACAGCAGTGTTTAAGTGATATTTATTTTCTATATGAAAAGTGTGTAAATGAAGATATTAGTTTCTAAACGCATGTATATTGATTTTCTATAAATTATTGTTCGATTTGGAAATTTTAGTATCTAAACAAGGCAATGAAGATTTACTAACTTCTTTTGGTAATGTGATATTAAGATGTTGTTTGTTTAAGTAGTTTGAAAATAAAGATACGCGTTCTTTATTAGTTAATCCTAAGAAATTGTCATCCGCGTAACGTTTGTCATTTATGAAAGCTAAATTTTGAACTACTGTACATTATCAGTGTCTTTAAATAACTATGAATGAAAAATACATGACGTAAGATCTGATTAAGATCTGATTAAGATTTCCAGCCAATATGTTTATCCCGAAAGGATGAAATCATAATTTAGAATTTAGTATTAATACATAATTACGCTTTTATCTATACTTCAGTTTTACATTCAAAATAAAACCAACCACGGCAGCAATTTTCCAACCGCAAGAACACGCTTATACTAATACTGTTCCGGTATTTAGTGTTGACACCAGTTTAATATTCATTACCTACCACTGTAATAATTAAAATAATAAAGTATAAATACTATTAATCCAAAACTCCTCAGCGGAATAAATTAATAAGCGCGTTTCTAACAGAAAAGAAAAATACGTTTTCTCTCTCGTACAGCGAACCCGAGAGACTCATGGGCAAAACTATCTGACATTATGCAGCGCCGCATTCAGAGTACAAATCGACTCCCATATTGAAACGAATAACCAAATTGTCCTTTTGTGGTCTATCTATTTTTGATGTTGGATGTGTTACAAAGTCAGTCTACATTTCAGTTTTATTCAAAACTATTCGTACATCGATAGATATAACTCGATGCATTTCCTCTTTAAACACCGAAAATGACTATAATGCCTTCTAAATTTTTTAGGGCCAAATTTGGCACTCCTACCGTACATTATAACGCAGAAAATGAACCTTTTATATATGACTTATATATATATATATATATATATGTGAACTAATTTTCAGAAGTTTTATTTCAAATTAAACTTTTCTTTTAATGGTTTTGAGCCATAAACAACCTTTTTATCGAGCTAAAAATGAACTTTATTGTACGCAGTAAGACTTTTGAAGAACGAAGTAATAACTTTATTTGAGTAAAAGAGAACTAAATCTACCAAAGGATAAGTTCAAAGGACTTGAGCTGAACTCTGGCTTCGGATTGACTATTCATACGTTGAATTCATTGATATGACTCTTAATATTCTGAAACCTAAACGGTACATCCGTTGTTACAATATATATATATACACAATGAATATTTTACCCCTCAAATAACTAGAGAGAGAGAGAGAGAGAGAGAGAGAGAGAGAGAGAGAGAGAGAGAGAGAGTTGAAATGAACGTTTAAGAAATTCTTACATTGTAAAGGGTTTCGGAAAGTTACTGTGCACTTATATTTATTTAATAGCATACAATAGTATAAACATTGCATATATGATAGAGGTTATGGATGGGACCATCAGAACTTATAAAGGTGTTGAAAACTAAACAAAAATAATAATAATAATAAAAAAAATAATTAAAAAAATATAATATAAAAATATAAAAAAAAACATTATTATATAAGTGCACAGTGACTTTCCGAACACCCTGTATATGGAGCCTTCTCGTAACTAATAATAATTCACTCAAAACTCCAAAATTTCAGATTTTGCAAATGTCTGAATCAGTGACATAATTCGAGCGAGATAAACGCCTAAAATGTATACGCAAAAAGGAATTTCAAATTCTGATTCTTCAAGACGGGAATACTTCCGAGTTTCAAATTTCAGATAATGGCGGTGCACGAAGGACAAAACTAAAAAGAAAACCGCAGTATAGATTTTCAAGTTCAGTTAGACGGGGACCGCCAAATAACTCCGATTCATTTATACTCGTATTTACTTTGGCTCCCATTCTAAAAGTTCTATTTTTAGCTCCATTAAAGAAGGTCGATTGTGGGAAGTCGCTCCATCGCTCCGTGCCGTTTCTCGAACCCCAAAAAAAGATTATTACAGAAAATGCGGTACATCTAAAAAAAAAAGAAATTTATTATGGAAACTTGATCTTACTTGGGGACCGACATGGTGTGCTTCGATCTGTTTTGGATAATGTTTTCGTTTGGATTCTCCCATATGAAAGTGGGTTTCGGGGCTGCCTTTGCCAAGCAATTTAAACGCCCATTTCCTCCAAATGGGCGTGGAATTCCGAAGAATGATTTTCTGATGACATAATTATGGGCGCATCTGAAAAAGAAACTTAAAGTTTATATATATAAAGTTTATATATAAGTTTATATATCTCAGGCATATATATATATATATATATATATATAATATATATTATATATAAAAAAGGCAACTGAACGCTTCCTGGAAAGAGATATAAAACAAAATATTACGCTTAAGGATATCCTCGACGATTTGATAGATAAAGATAAATAAAAATTGTTCCTGGCCTTATCTTATCTCTCTCTTTCTCTCTCTCTCCCCTTACATATATACTGTATATATATATATATATATATATATATATATATATATTATATATATATAGGGTGTTCCATAAGTCCGGTCTCAGAGGAACATTTATTTTTAATTAAATTTACAAAAAGTAGCTGATATGCAAGTGAGTTACACTCGTGAGGAAAAGGCCTCCGGAGGCCTTTTCCTCACGAGTGTAACTCACCTCCACATTAGCCATTGCTTGTTATTCTACCTGCAACAAAAAAGGCCCCAAAATTTAAACATTTGTTTTAGTTTTAATGTATTATTTTTGTAAATTTAATTTAAAATAAATTTTCCAATGACAAAGGACTTATGGGACACCCTCTATATATATATATATATAATATATATAATATATATATATATATATATATTATTATATAATATATATATATTATATATATATATATTAATATATATATATATATATATATATATATATTTTTTTTTTTTATATACTGGGACGTAGGCAAGGGGGGAGCTACGGGGGCTTCAACCGCCCCCGGAATAAAATCAAAGGTTTGATATTTCTATGCATTACTTATGAGTAAGTACGGCATACCAAGTACCTTCAGCACATGTTTAATTATTGTAATACATTTAGGAATGTGTTTTTACTCATTTACACACTTTAATATATATACACACGTGTGTGTGTATATATATATATAATATTATATATATATATATATATATATATATATATACAGGGTGTCCCAAAAAAACTATATACTCTTTATAGCATCATATATATGAGTATATAGTTTTTTGGGACACCCTGTATATATATTTTTTAAACATTTAAAAACCTACAATTCTTTCCATTTTCTGTTTAAATAATAAAAAAAATGACCCAGTGTGTTTCAACCATTTTATGCAGCAACGGGGTTTGGGGTGGGGTTATCCCCCCAAGTTGCATAAAGGGGGGGTGAGAGGTTTTGGGGGAGAAGGAGAATGACCCCCCCCAAGGGGTAACCCTAACATGCCCTCGCCGTAGGCAAGTTTGCGAAGTACAAACCTCGCCCGTAGGGCAGGGAGCCGAAGGCTCTGCTTATATATATACAGGGTGGGCCGTAAGTTTCCATATATAGGAAAAATTAAACGTTTGTTTTTATGTTTCAGATACCCTAAGAATATGCGTTTGACGAAAGAGCAACGAATTGAAATCATACTGATGGCTGGGTCGGGAAGCAGTCGCATGGTTGCAATGAACTTTAACAGACAACATGGAACGAACATCACACACGACACTGTGGCAAAACTTATTAACAAGTTTCAGAAAACTGGAAATGTTGCAAATCAACCGCGAAGTGGTCAAGACGTACAGCCACCGATGAAGACACAACAGCTACGATACTTACAGCGCTTACACGGAGTCCCAGAAAAAGTACACGACGGTTGTCTGCAGAAAGTGGTGTCAGCAGATCGAGTATCAGGCGCATTTTGAAAGCAAACAAATGGCATCCATACAAATTGCATATGGCACAGCATTTGAGTGAAGACGACCCGGATAGACGGATGGAATTCTGTGAATGGGCATTAACCAAAGTGAACGAGGATGCAAACTTTTCAACTAAGATCTTGTTTACTGATGAAGCAAATTTTTACGTCAATGGAGAGGTTAATCGGCAAAACATACGTTACTGGAGTAATGCTAACCCTAACTGGCTGAGTCCGACGAAGATGCAAGGTGCCGGTAAAGTGATGGTGTGGGCCGGGATATGGGGTGACAGAATTATTGGACCAATTTTTGTCAGTGGAAATCTTAATGCCGAAAGGTATCTTAACATGTTGCAAGAAGAGATTTTCCCATTCCTGCTAAACGAGGAAGGTAACTTCCCAGTTTACTTCCAGCAAGATGGAGCTCCACCTCATTATGGTCTTCACGTGCGTCGGTATTTGGATCAGCAGTTTCCGGATGCTTGGATTGGTCGGCGTGGTCCTGTGGAGTGGCCTCCCAGATCCCCAGATCTCACCCCCCTTGATTTCTATCTTTGGGGGCACTTGAAGGCCATGTGTATCAGGAAAAGATACGAGACATAAATCATCTAAAGGAACGTATCACCAACGCCATTACAAGCATAACGTCAACTGTGCTAATGCGTGTTCATCAACAGTGGGGAACACGTATTGAAATGTGTTTTCAAAACAATGGCAACCATGTAGAGCATATTATATAAATAAAAATGGTTGTCCATAAAAAAATGTTTATTTTTCCTATGTATGGAAACTTACGGCCCACCCTGTATATATATATATATATATATATATATATATATATATATATGAGATGAATTTCACAATTAAACACGTGAAATGAATAAATGATACAAATCCACAAGGAAAAAGAAAAATGACTCCAAGGCCTTTCGTGTATTCAGAAGTACATTCCCTGACGAGGTGTACTTCTGAATACACGAAAGCCCTTATATTACGATATATATAATATATATATATATATATATATATATATATATATATATATATATTACGATAGAGGCGAGGCCACCAGCTTGACCTCCGTGTGAAGAGAGACCAACGCACGAAACAACATAAGGTTCATAAGGTATATACACCACGTATATTAGCCCCTCCCGAAAAGAAATTCTGTCTACGCCCCTATATATATATATATATATATCCCTTGCTGTTTATAATAATAATGAGTGTAGAAATTCATGCGGAATTAATGATTAGTATCGTATCGTCTCTTGCGGATGACACAAAGACATGCAAGCAAATGTCAAACGAAAATGACAGAAAAATTACGAAACGACATTCAAACATTATTGAAGTTGGCGGAAGACAACAATATGAAGATCAACGAAGAAAAATTTCATCTTCTAAGATATGGTGATAAGAGAATGCTACAGAAAAAAGGGCACAAAACTCTGCAAGCCAAACAGATAACACCAAACCCACAAGTCAGGCATTTTGCAGTTAATAATTTCATCGAATGTAGAATTCAGAGAGCACTATAGCATTAAAATCACAACAACAACTAGAAAAGTAGAGGTATCCCCCGTTAGTTAGCGATTCGTAAGTTTGCGATATTTTAATTTAGCCCAATTTTTCGTAAGTTAACGAAAAAGCCTCGTAAGTTAGCGAGCGCTCATTCGAATTTCCCGCACGCCGATAGATGGCTGGGCACGCTCGTCGCTCACACGTTCTCTCCTAGTGTCAGTTTGTGTATAAACAAACTCTGCTTCCTGGAAAGAAGCGAGCGGTACATACATATGTAAAATAACTCGAAGGTTGTGTCCCTAACCTTAGAAATGAACTAGAAACACACTGGAAGGAGGGAAGAAGCAAGATTCTGTACTATCCCAGCTGGGGTGGGACAGGGGGGGGCCATGAAAACGAGGATGGAAAATACCCTCAGAATACGAGACCCGAAACTTTTTAATGTACTACCAAAAGAACTGAAAAACCTGTAGCACACCAACTACAATAATTTCAAGAACCAACTAGGTAGGTTCGGTTCTTGTGAAAAGAGTCTGACCAGCCATGCGTGGCTAGCTACAAGGGCGGGGAGAAAGCGAAAATCAATTCTCTTCTTCGCCAAATCCCGCAAATGAGGCGGTATGATGCAGAGGGGTCGACCGCATGTCGATCCTGAACCTTCATCCGAAATGAACATGAGAAAATTATATATATATGATGCATAAAACCACGAAGGAAAGGAAACACAGAATGGTGCTCAAGCGCTTTCGTCTAAGGATGTCATTAGACGAAAGCGCTTGAGCACCATTCTGTTTCCTTTCCTTCGTGGTTTTATTCATCATAAATATTTTTCACGTGTTACTTTCGTGAAATAATTTTCATATATATATATATCCCTCCATAAAAAATTCTGATGCTCTCCTGACTGGTCAAAAAATATATACTCGTCTCTAATTGCTAAGTATAAATATGTTAGTATAATTTGGTTCGATTATAAGCTGATCCATATGTATATATGTTACAGTCAAAGTGTGTAACCAGCCATTTCGCGTAATGGCTAAAACTTTTAGTTATTTCGTGAAATGACTGTTTCACTTGGTCATTTCGCGAAATGACTAAAATCTTCAGCCATTACGCGAAATGGATGAAATTCCACCTTGGACATTTGGTGAAATGGCTAAAATGACTTTTGTCATGAATTCATAGAAATAACAAACATCACAATAAAATTGGAAACCTTTATTTAACTAACTAAATCTGCTAAAACATACATACATCCACAGGTCTGTTCAAATAAGTGAGAAACACTCTTCAAATACACATTTGAACACATTCGAACATTTGACCACATTTAAATTTGAAATATAGAAGTTTTCAAATACTAACGGGGCGTTCAAAAACTAACGAAAATAACACAACGTAACCTAACCAATTGTCAAGGGCATACAGTTGACCTAACGGGCATATGATCCTGTACGAAATGACCAAGGTGGAATTTCAGCCATTTCGCGTAATGGCTGAAGATTTTAGTAATTTCACGAAATAACCAAGTGAAACAGCCATTTCGCGAAATGACTAAAAGTTTCAGCCATCACGCGAAATGGCTGGTTACGTACTTTGACTGTAACATATATAAGCGCAAAGGCTCAACAAGGGTTTATTTATTATGAAGGTTAAAGCATATTTGTAGCTTGATTTCGCTCATACATCATAATGGAAATTTTAAATATAATTTCAACTTCCATGGAATGGGAGGAGCTGCTTTAGATTACCCTCATTTTTATGTTCTTTCTTGTAAACGAGGAAAAATTGGCGAGTCTTTCAAAACCAGTGTACAGTATTTTGTAACGATTCATGAAAAAGCGAGGGCGTGGTATGAGTCTGTTTCTCCACCAATAGTAATTTCTTCAAAATTTTATTTTTTCAGCTAGCTTTTTTCGTAAATGTACACATTATATCGCATATACATTGGTATCCATTACCAAATTACAAAACTCAAGTTATGGATGTCAAGTGCAAAATGGCGTAAGAAAGAAAGATGCACCGTTCCTTTGCACTTCAGTTCTAACTCAAATATAATATTAATTGCCAATAAAATTATGGAATAGATATACAAATGGCTGATGACCAAAGTTACGTAAGAACCATTTTGATGTAACTTTCCTAGAAAGGAAGGCAAAATTTTATAAATAAAGCTCTATATAATATCAATGCACATAAAATCAAAATGGACCTTTTCCAGTTTGTGTACCGTTTTTCATATAATTTAGTTTTGATTGGTCATACAACCGCCGTCGATTATAACAACTTTTTAAGAGAGGTAAGTTCTTGATAACCTAACGTAACCTAACCTAACGTAACCTAACCTTCTGTTTTACTCTATGCTGTGCCTAACAGAAGCAAAGAAGCACTAGAAAGTTGCATAAAAGCCAACATTGTAGAAAACGGTACATAAACTGGAAAACGTCCATCAAAATTTTTAATTCCCAATTCAAAGTTAATAAATGTTATGACTTTATGTAATTTATATAATGTAATTTATGTATGTAATATTTATGTAATGATATTTATGTAATCACATTTTAAGCGTGATAGTCTAAAACAAACTAAATATAAATAAATTAGGGATCACCTGAAGATCAGGCCCCCCATGTATTCTCGTTTTATGCTTTACAGTACCAAATATAATAATAAATTAAATTAAATGCCCGGTTAGGTCAACTGTACGCCTTGACGATTGGTTAGGTTAACTCGTGATATTTTCGTTAGTTTTAACGAAGATATCATTTGGTAATTGAGGCTGGGGGCCCTGATCTTCAGGTGATCCTAAATTACTTTGAACAATAGTTTAAATTAAGCGTTTAAAATTACTCATTCCCAGAAATAACTAATTAAGGAATTCAAATTATTTAGCCCCTTACTGACGACTCCTACAAAATGCTAAAATCTCAAACTAACACATACAGGGTGTACACAATGTCTTGTCACCCCAGTAAAATACTAACTGATTTTCGTTTTTCTTTCAGATCCATTTATCACTTAGATGGCCTGTCAGTTCTTGGTTTCTCTTTTACAGTTCCTCTTATGAACAGGTTCTTTTCCCATCTCAACAGAGTCCTTTTTGGAGGAGCTGCACCATTGAATCGGTCCTGGAAATCTGAATGAATATTTTCAATGGTTTTGCCATTACGTGGTCGCTCATGGACCCAGGTACTAGTCAATATGTGTTGTTCACTCGTATAGTTGCCGCTATCAAGCATTTCAAACGAGTGACAAGACTGGGGTGACAAGACATTGTGGACACCCTGTACAATAAATATTCAATAAAACTGAGTACAGTAAAGGTTAGTTACGTATCAATACCTCGAAGTAAGACGAAAATATAGGTAAATGTGTCCATTATGTTGATCAGGATGGTTTTTACTCTGATCTAGCTGATACTTTTACCCTGATTTAGATGATACTTTTACTCTGATTTAAATCATGATACTTTTACTCTGATTTAAATCATGATACTTTTACTCTGATTTAAATCATGATACTTTTACTCTGATTTAAATCATGATACTTTTACTCTGATTTAAATCATGATACTTTTACTCTGATTTAAATCATGATACTTTTACTCTGATTTAAATCATGATACTTTTACTCTGATTTAAATCATGATACTTTTACTCTGATTTAAATGATGATACTTTTACTCTGATTTAAATGATGATACTTTTACTCTGATTTAAATGATGATACTTTTACTCTGATTTAAATGATGATCTTTTACTCTGATTTAAATGATGATACTTTTACTCTGATTTAAATGATGATACTTTTACTCTGATTTAAATGATGATACTTTTACTCTGATTTAAAATGATGATACTTTTACTCTGATTTAAATGATGATACTTTTTACTCTGATTTAAATGATGATACTTTTACTCTGATTTAAATGATGATACTTTTACTCTGATTTAAATGATGATACTTTTACTCTGATTTAAATGATGATACTTTTACTCTGATTTAAATGATGATACTTTTACTCTGATTTAAATGATGATACTTTTACTCTGATTTAAATGATGATACGTTTTACTCTGATTTAAATGATGATACTTTTACTCTGATTTAAATGATGATACTTTTACTCTGATTTAAATGATGATACTTTTACTCTGATTTAAATGATGATACTTTTACTCTGATTTAAATGATGATACTTTTACTCTGATTTAAATGATGATACTTTTACTCTGATTTAAATGATGATACTTTTACTCTGATTTAAATGATGATACTTTTACTCTGATTTAAATGATGATACTTTTACTCTGATTTAAATGATGATACTTTTACTCTGATTTAAATGATGATACTTTTACTCTGATTTAAATGATGATACTTTTACTCTGATTTAAATGATGATACTTTTACTCTGATTTAAATGATACTTTTACTCTGATTTAAGTGATACTTTTACTCTGATTTAAATGATTAGATGATACTTTTACTCTGATTTAAATGATTAGATGATACTTTTACTCTGATTTAGATGATACTTTTACTCTGATTTAGATGATACTTTTACTCTGATTTAGATGATACTTTTACTCTGATTTAGTTTACACTAAAACTGTTGCTCTAATAATTCTTTTTACTAAAATTATATTACGTATCTTGAAGGGGCGTTAAAGCGTTTTCGCCAAAATTTAAGTTATGCGCCAAAATGAGTTGGTTTTGTTTTAGCCAAAATGTACCTTTCGATCGCATCAATTCTTATAGGACCTTTTCCAGTTTGTGTACCGTTTTTCATATAATTTATTTTTGAGAATATTTTTGTTAAAACTAACGAAAATATCACGACTTAACCTAACCAAATTATCAAGGGCGTACAGTTGTCTATTTATTAATTATAACATTGTTTGTTTCTGGAATAGTATTTACTATTTACTAATAGATCAACTGTACGCCCTTGATAATTGGTTAGGTTAAGTCGTGATATTTTTGTTAGTTTTAACGAAAATATTCTGTCAGAATTGGTGGGGGAGAGATAACCTACAAGTACCCTAATCTTTCCTAATAGGAAAGTTAAAAAAAGGATGTATTTTTTCATTTGGCCCAAATGAAAGTGTATAAAACGACCATATTTTGGGGCAAAACTTAAATTTTGGCGCAAACACTACTACATATCCCGCCCGAACGTCGTTTATAATTTGGGAACCCTGTTTCAGTAAACATGAAGAAAAGAATCCTCATTGATGAATATGACAACAATGTCTTTATCTGGTAATGATCAGTGGCGGCTCGTGACTAAAAATTCTAGGGGAAATAATAACTGAAATAAAAGGATGAGCATTGAGCAATGAATAAAAGTTTCAAAGTTAAAAATGCAAAAAAAAAAACTTCACTTTTTCTACGTGAAGGTCAAAATATGAAAATAAAAACCACTCTAATAGACAGAGTTTATTTTCCACGACATTTTCGACGCCCACTGGCATCCTCTTCGGGTGGATACAGAAACACGAAGAGGATGCCAGTGGGCGTCGAAACTGTCGTGGAAATAAACTCTGTCTATTAGAGTGGGTTTTTATTTTCATATTTCAAAAGTTATTGAAAAAGTTATTCAGTGAGCTCATCCTTATATTGTTCTTGATTATTTCAATTGTAAATAAAAAATTTAGGGGTACTGCAGTTCCGCAGTGCCTACCGACGAGCCGCCACTGGTAATGATTTATGATTCAATTCACAAGTTCGAATTTTGATTCCTTCCTCAAATTTGTTTTCTAATTTCAAATTGAATTTAATTGCCGTAATTTAAACTCTTTTAAAAACATTTTCAGAAATACAGGGTGAGCGAAAAGTCCCTGTGCACCTTCAAGACGTGTAGTGAACCTGTACCTACACTGTGTTGGAAGTGGAAGGTGCACAGCGACTTTTCGCTCACCCGATATATATAAAAAATATGTATAAACTCCATAACTTTGACGAAAAATAATCCATCTATTTAATTGTATAAAGTTTAAACGTTAATGAAGTAAAAATTATCAATCTGATTCTATAATTCCCAATTTTAATGTATTTCTTATTCTAAGATGTAATAAACAGAGGTTAGGGCTGTCGCGATTAGTCGATCAATCAATCCAATCAAATGAGGCGTTCATTAATTGCCAATAAACTCTCTTCTTGCGATTAACGGTTTCATGTCATTTGATTCATTCTACGTCAATAAACCGACGTTTCGAAATCGTGAGTGAAAAAATAATTAAAATCTTCAAGTTTACGTCAATGGAAATGAATTGATTTTTACTTTGTGACGAGTAAAGAATTTGTTACAGTTAGTGGCTTTCAAGAATTCGCTACAGTCAGTGGCTTTCAAGAATTCGTTACAATTATTGGTTTTCGAAGAATTTATTACAGCCAGTGGCTGTGAAAAATTAGTTACGGCCCATGGTTTTGAAGAATTCGTTACAGTTAATGGCTTTGAAAAACTCGTTGCGGTTACTGGCTTTGAAAAGTTCGTTACAGTCAATGTTTTTCAAAAATTCATTATAGTCATTGGTTCTGAAGAATTCGTTACAGTCAATGGCTTCGAAGAATTCGTTACAGTCAATGGCTTCGAAGAATTCGTTACAGTCAATGGCTTCGAAGAATTCGTTACAGTCAATGGCTTCGAAGAATTCGTTACAGTCAATGGCTTTGAAAAATTCGTTACAGCCAATGGCCACATTTTTACATTGACTGCAACCTCTCATGTATTTGCTGTTCGTCAGATGGAAAGTTGGATATGACCAGTTTAAAAAGTTATGTTATGAAACTCTTAATAGGTTAAGTATTGTTAAGCAGCATTGTGTTAAATGACAGCACTTTTTTGAAATGACTACAAAATCCCTGAAGCCGTTTGTGTTTCCAACAGGTTAATTTATCTATTACTGTACCGAATATATACAGGGCTATTGAAATTGATTCACCTGATTTCAAATGAGAATATTTTTTAATGTTACAAATACAGAGTGATTTGTGATACATCAACCAAAAGAAAAACTGTCCAATTTTTGTCTCTCACCTCATAAATGCTCTATGTGACTTCCCCTAGTTACATGAGCAACGTCGACACGATAGTCGAATTCCTCCCATACTCGCTCCAGCATGTCCGTTGTCACTGATTCTACGGCAGTAACAATGCGAGTTCGGAGCTCATCCAAAGATGTGGGCAACGGTGGCACGTACACAGTATCCTTAACGTATCCCCAAAGGAAGAAGTCGCACGGTGTAAGATCCGGCGACCTAGGGGTCGATTTACAGCTCGAAAACTGCAACACACAAAACGCCTTCTGCTGTGCGGACGCCATTTTCACACTGACTGTTTGTTGCTAGACTAGGCCACGGCGTGACTTTGGAGCCCTCTCGCGGTGATCTTGTAAAACACGGAGATTTCCTCTTTCATGTGGTGTATGCTCAGTTGATGCACGGTTGATAGGTACGGAAGTATTCTCAGTTGAAATCGTATGAATCATTTTAAATAGCCCTGTATATAGATATGATACACACAGACCGTGCATGGAACAACGAACT
>JAJOZX010003279.1:125000-185000 GCA_023014485.1 Bathynomus jamesi
AGAAGGGCAAGGCGCTAAAACTCTGGTAACTTTTCCACGTCGACTGTGTGCTGCCCCTCCAATATTCTCAGCACGAATCATATAATTTTGGTTTTTTTTTTTATGAACTGTATATACTGTCCCGCTCTTGTTATTAATTTCAGTGCTCCTGAAGATGTCATTAAACGAAAGCGCTTGAGCACTATTTCGTGTTTTAATTTTCCTTCGTGGTTATTTTCAAATGTTACTTTCGTGAAATAATTTTCATATATATATAATATATATATATATATATGTTAAACACAGACCGTGCATGGAACAAGGAACTCTTCTGGGAAAATTAAATCCACTATAGTCCGAATAAGTAATGGTAAATGACAAATACCATAGTTTTTTTTCCTTTTTCATGATTTTAGCCCGACGTGGGCAACGGGTCTCTCGCAAAGAGATCCCATAAATATAGCTTCCCTCACCAGCTATCTGCAAAGCAGACAGGATCCAGCTTTGGGACGTGGATCTAGGGTTTAAAGCAAACCTAGATCCCTACACTCAGAACCTCTATATAAGTAAAAGACTCGTTGCATTCACGTCGTGTTGAATAAATCAAAGAAAAAGGGGTAACTATTGTATTTTTAGCCAAAAAACCAAAACTTAAACCTCAACCGGGACATTGAGCGTCCACTTTTTCAAGGCACGAAACACGTCCGTTTAGTATACACAAACTCAGAATGGTTCCCTGAGAACATTATATGTTAAAACAGACCGTGCATGGAACAAGGAACTCTTCTGGGAAAATTAAATCCACTATAGTCCGAATAAGTAATGGTAAATGACAAATACCATAGTTTTTTTCCTTTTTCATGATTTTAGCCCGACGTGGGCTGAGTTTGTGTATACTAAACGGACGTGTTTCGTGCCTTGAAAAGTGGACGCTCAATGTCCCGGTTGAGGTTTAAGTTTTGGTTTTTTTGGCTAAAAATACAATAGTTACCCCCTTTTTCTTTGATTTATTCAACACGACGTGAATGCAACGAGTCTTTTACTTATATAGAGGTTCTGAGTGTAGGGATCTAGGTTTGCTTTAAACCCTAGATCCACGTCCCAAAGCTGGATCCTGTCTGCTTTGCAGATAGCTGGTGAGGGAAGCTATATTTATGGGATCTCTTTGCGAGAGACCCGTTGCCCACGTCGGGCTAAAATCATGAAAAAGGAAAAAAACTATGGTATTTGTCATTTACCATTACTTATTCGGACTATAGTGGATTTAATTTTCCCAGAAGAGTTCCTTGTTCCATGCACGGTCTGTGTTTAACATATAATGTTCTCAGGGAACCATTCTGAGTTTGTATATATATATATATATATATATATATATATATATATACATTTTAACTGCAAACAACACACAGTATAATTAATGTAAAGAACGACGCTTGTATAGAAGAACGTTAGCATATCTGACCTGCAATCGGAAGATCCCGGGTTCGATTCCCGGGTGGTTACCTCATTTTTCATTTGTTCGTTCTCCCTCCTCATCTTGTGCGGAACGTTCTTCTATACAAGCGTCGTTCTTTACATATATATATATTTTGAGTAAATGTAGTGAAAATGAATTGAGAGATGATATATGACGTGGATGACATTTCATTTGCTAAAGAAAATAAGAGAAACTGCGAGTGCCATCTTGAAAGGTGAACTTGAACAGCGATGCAAATTAGACTGAAAAAAAGAGTCTCTTCCCGAAGGGAATTTGAAATCTAATCCGTTGGATTAACATTACATCTCGGACGTAAAAATAGAAGTCGTTCTCAAACTACAAAGGACGTCTCCTCCCTGTAGCAAATAGCTTTGAGTTTAAAGTTCAAGATATATTTATATCTACAGACGGAAGCTACATTTCAAATCTGAACTGAGAAATGACAAGAGCTCAAAGACACTACTGATGAAAACCAGATTAAGAAGAAGAGAAGGAAATATTTGTTCTGACTATTTTTCGGAGAATGGTAAATCCTTAACAGAATGTCGACAACCTGAACAGTCGAAATCAAATAAGTAGAGTTAGATGTTGAAAACGTGAAAGTTATAAGATGATGAGGTCCTTACAGTTTAAGTGTTCTCCTTCAGATTCCAAAAATAAAGTCCATTCTAAGGTGTGGTCAGTGTTAAATTCCAAAAGCGTCCGTAAGTAAATTTGAAATATTTTAACTAAAACACAATTTGGGTTTAGAGGTGGACATACAACGGAAGATGCCATGAACATGCTAGTAGAAAATGTGTATTAGAACTTCAACAGCAAAAAACACAATATCTTTATCTTCTTCGACTTGTCAAAAGCATTTGATACACTTTCACATGAAATCTCATTGAATAAACTTCACATATACGGAATAAGAGGAGATATCCTTGACTCTTTTATATCATATCTGTCAAACTGTCATCAGTACATCAGATTAAAAGATAATTTATCCGACAAGGCGATGCTGACTAGTGGAGTTCCACAAGGATCTATTCTTGGGCCATTACTATTTTTAATTCACGTCAACGATTTTCATCTCTGAACTACATTAAACTGCGTACAATACGCAGATAACACGACACTTACTTCTTCCCATCATAACTCTCAGACTTTCTGATTAATGAAACGAACAAACAATTAGAAAATGTGTGTAAATGAATGTGTGCTAATAAACTTTTATTGAACCTGACGAAATCATCTTATATGGTTATTACCACAAAACATATTAATACAAACTACCAAATAAAAATTGGGAATACTACTCTTGCGAGGGTTAATGAGGTTAAAGTACTTGACATTAATTTAGACAAAAATTAAACTTCAAAAGTCATGTACAACATATCAGATCCAAAATATCAAGATTTCTCTCCATATTATTTAACCTAAAACACATCCTTACTCCAAACGCAATCCTTATCCCATATTATTCCTTCTTATATCCACATTTATTATGTTGCATTACAACATGGGGTAGCTCCAAGAAATATATAAAACATCCTTTGGAAGTAATTCATAAAAAATGTCTGCGAACTCTCTCGAAAAATAATAACAGACAAAGTTACACTTCCTCAATGTTCAAAGAACTAAATTTTTTAAAAGAAAATGATTCAGTGTTGCTGTCAATATGTTGAAAACTATCAATAAAAATCAACATACATCACCCATTCAAAGAGCAATCTCCCCCTCATCAAATACACCATCGTTATAACACCAAACTGCCCAGTGATTTTATACACAAACCTAACTATACAATAGAAACTACAGGAAATGCACTCTCTCTTTCAAAGGAAAAGATGTATGGAATGCAATTCCCATGCATTTCAGGCAGGCTTCATCACTAAATGCATTTCGCAAATCACTAAAAAAGCACCTCATTAGCTCCTACTGATGTATAAGTTCACTCCTGCCATTTTTGCCATAGTAATGAAGTCTCCTTTTTATAGTTAACTATTTAAAATAGGCTAATTTCATTAAGCATTTTTAATTTAATAATTTATTCAATTTTTTGTTTTTTTAATTAACATCATTTATTTTTTACTAAATATACAATAAATCATTTAAGTTAACGTTATATAACTTTTGTAAGCTTTATATTGTATTTAATATTATTATTATTATTATTATTAGTTATCACTATTACTTTTACTTGCCATTTTCACTATTTTTATGTAATAAATAAACTAAATGCCATTAATATTGCCTAAAAAGCAGAGCTGGGCATTTGCGGCATATTTTGCGGTACTGCGGTACTTGCGGTACCACCGCACTACACCCCGGGCCCCCATAACGCAGTACCGCAAAGGATCGCTGAAAGTACCGCAGTACCGCTACCGCATTCAAATTCCGCGTACCGGTTTGGTACCGGTTTGGTAGTGCAGCAGTACCGCAGTACCGCAATATGCCGCAAGTGCCCAGCTCTGCTAAAAAAGCTTCCAACGGCATATTCAGAAAAGAGTACTGTGAATATACCGGTGTTCCACTTAAAACCGGCCCGCTGGAGTACTTCAGCGGGCCGGTTTAAGTGGAACACCCGTTATTAATGGCAAATCAAGTATCTAAATATTGTAAAACCCCCTCAAAATTTTGAATTCTGAATTCTGAAAAATACTCATAAGAAGAATTACATCATACGGAGTTAGCTATCAGTGGTATGCAGAGAAATCAATGCTTTGTATTTAGACAAGATTATATATAATATACACACAGAACGTTTAGAAAAGTAAGTAGACATCACGATGATTGTCCTCAAGAACAAATGTCAAGGCTTATCAATCTGCGAATCAGGCGAGTTTGTCTAAAACAATTCGTCTAAAATACAATTTGTCTAAATCAATTTGTTAAAACAATTTATCTAAAATAGTTTGTCTAAAATCAATTTGTCTAATACAATTTGTCTAAAAATAATTTGTCTAAAATACAATTTGTCTAAACAAACAATTTAATATAATATGGCATACAAATTGTTGCCTGATGTACAATGCTATTTATTACTGCCACGCCCCATCTTAAAAGGTTACCTCTTGTGCGGAATAGTACATCGAAATCAGTTATCCCGGAACCCTAACCCGGTTAGGTTAGGTTAGGTTAGGTTAGGTTAGGTATATTATGAAATAAAATCAACTCATTTCAATCTTTTCATCCTCACTCCAAATTTATCAAGCAGACAAATGCATTTCTAGTTATCTTCAGTTATTAGTCAAATTGTATTTTAGACAAATTATTTTTAGACAAACTATTTTAGACAAACTATTTCGATGTACTATTCCGCACAAGAGGTAACCTTTTAAGATGGGGCGTGGCAAGTAATAAATAGCATTGTACATCAGGCAACAATTTGTTGCCATATTATATTAAATTGTTTGTTTAGACAAATTGTATTTTAGACAAATTATTTTTAGACAAATTGTATTTTAGACAAATTGTTATTAGACAAATTGATTTTAGACAAACTATTTAGACAAATTGTTTTAGACAAATTGATTTAGACAAATTTTATTTTAGCGAATTGTTTTAGACGAATTCTCCTAGACGCATCAATCTGTTATTATTTATTGGCTTTTATTATCAAATAAAACGTTATGGAAAAACTGAAGGTGTCTATTTTCTTTTGTCAACCCTCTGTAATTCAGAGCTGGGCACTTGCGGCATATTGCGGTACTGCGGTACTGCTGCACTACCAAACCGGTACCAAACCGGTACGCGGAAATTTGAATGCGGTAGCGGTACTGCGGTACTTTCAGCGATCCTTTGCGGTACTGCGTTATGGGGGCCCGGGGTGGTAGTGCGGTGGTACC
Organism: Bathynomus jamesi; assembly: GCA_023014485.1. Classification (NCBI taxonomy): domain Eukaryota; kingdom Metazoa; phylum Arthropoda; class Malacostraca; order Isopoda; family Cirolanidae; genus Bathynomus; species Bathynomus jamesi. Next base: position 130,290 of record JAJOZX010003279.1, read on the forward strand.
GCAAGTACCGCAGTACCGCAAAATATGCCGCAAATGCCCAGCTCTGGTCCAGTATATTCTCAAACGCACACTTCTCCCTCTATTCTTTATTACACACACATACATACATTTTACACACTACACAATCTTTTCAAAATTTATTAAAAAAAAAAAAATGACATCGTAAGCCTCAGAGACGTTGATTTTGGCTCTCTCTTCCTTATAAAGGGGTGCCCTTGGCCTCTTCTTTCTACATAAAAGAAATATAACGAGTGGTCCACGAAAAGATGACGGTTTTTCTTTTGTTGCAGGTGAACTCCAAATTTGAATTGGGAAAATATATTGGTTGAAAACAAGAAAGTACAGTACTGTCTGGAAATAAAAATTTCACTAATCCTTCAGAAATGGGTGATAAGAGTCGTTTGACTACAGAGCAAAAAAGTAAAGTGGTGCTACTCTATGCAAAACTCATAAGTGTGATTCAAGTGCAGAGACGTTTTAGGACTCACTTTGTGGCCAAAGTAATGAGACAGATCAGTCAGTGACTCGAGAGAACACACCTTTTCATCATGCAGAGGTGAGTCCTGTGTTTCATAGGGGATTTCTATCCACCAAAATCGGAAATTCCGTTTATTCACTGCACCAATGACATAAACACGAGCCTCATCCGTAAACCAGGTATCATGCAAGATTTCTGGATTGTTATTCAACATTTCACTGTCTGCAAACTGCATTCGACGCCCCTTGTTTACAACTTGCATTTTATAGGGGAACAAATGCAAGTCCATTTTTAACATTCGGTGAATGGATGTCCTGGAAATTCTCAATTACTGACTTGCTTTTCGAGTTGATTTTGTTGGGTTCCTTGTCATTGCAACATGAAGCGCTTCGATATTGTATTGATCGTTGGCGGGGCCTTTTTGATTTAAACACACTTCCATTTTCTTAAAATTGTTTGTATAGCCTGAAAATTGTATTCCTGCACGGTGCCCGCCTTGCTCCAAAGCGAGCCCTAAAACGCCTCTGCACTTGAGTCACACTTATGAGTTTTGCATACAGTAGCACCACTTTACTTTTTGTTCTGTAGTCAAACGACTCTTATCACCCATGTCTGAAAGATTAGTGAAATTTTTATTTCCAGACAGTACTCTACTTTCTTCTTTTCAACCAATATATTTTTCCAATTCAAATTTCGAGCTCACTTGCAGCAAAAGAAAAACCGTCGACTTTTCGTTCCCCACCCAATAATATAGGGTGGGCCAAAAGACAGGAAACACAGGAACTACGCTTTTTCAATACAAACACACACACACATATATACAGTATATATATATACTTGCATTGTTTCCTAACTATTTGACCCACCTTGTATATACTCGTGTGTATATATATATATATATACACGGTGAACCAAAAGTAGGTGGACAGTAGGTTGAATACGGTTTGTGTTATATTATATTATAACTATGGTGTTCATTATAACTATGGTGTTTGTGTTTTATTATATTAAATATTATAACTAAATTTATTTAAATTTTAATTTGTATTATAGTATACAAAAAAATTAAATATGTATTCTCAAAATAAACGTTATCATTTACTGTCCACCTACATTTGGTTCACCCTATATATATATATATATATATATATATAGAGTTGTGTGCGCGTGCGTGTGCCAAGTCAACTGGAAATAAGTAAGATCTAATATGTGATAATTCAAACATGTAAAAGAAGTAATTTTGTTTTAGAAAGAGAAATGAGGTAAAACTTTTGAAATTAAAAATTTTAAAATATATAAAATAGAAATTTTTTAACTGTCGGAAAAATATATGTTAATTCTGATTAGGTTTGATTAGGATGGGTTAAGTTAGGTTAGGTTAGATTAGCTTACTGTATTTTAGGATATTTTCGACGCTGGTATACTATAAAGTTTACCTGATCCATCAGGCCACCTATATTAAAATGTAATATATATATATATATATATATATATATATATAAAAGACAAAAGAGTTAAAAGACAAAACACAATAATATAAAAATATACAAATATATACATAAACTAAGGGCTTACCTTAAAGCGGACATGGTCACAGATCAAAGGCATTGGATGGAATGAACAGAAAAATTAGCAACAACAGAAAAAGGGGGGCGGAAAGCAGTTGGTTGGTTGGACATAAAGTGAATAATTTAACGAATAAATTTTGTGCATTTAGGGAAGGGGTCGGAATTTTAATGCATAAAAAAACTGGTGATTTTTCTATCAATTTCTCGGTAGTTTGGAGGATAGTTTTGTCTTTTAATTCTTTTGTCTTTTAATTCTTTTGTCTTTTAATTCTTTTGTCTTTTAACTCTTTTGCCTTTTAACTCTTTTGTCTTTTAAACTCTTTTGTCTTTTAAACTCTTTTGTCTTTTAAACTCTTTTGTCTTTTAACTCTTTTGTCTTTTAATTCTTTTGTCTTTTAATTATTTTGTCTTTTAACTCTTTTGTCTTTTAATTCTTTTCTCTTTTGCCTTTTAACTCTTTTGCCTTTTAACTCTTTTACTTTATATCCTTTTTTGTTAACTTTTAACTTTTATTGTCTTATTCAGCTTTTCACTGATGATGACCCTTACTCGGGGTCGAAATGTCTGTAATAAATGTTTGGAGCCATCGTCTTGCTCTTCTTATCCATTATTAAGCCTTGGTTCCCTAAGAATGACTTTGTCGCCAGTATATATATATATGTAAAGAACGACGCTTGTATAGAAGAACGTTCCGCACAAGATGAGGAGGGAACGAACAAATGAAAAATGAGGTAACCACCCGGGAATCGAACCCGGGATCTTCCGATTGCCGGTCAGATATGCTATCCACTACACCATGGGCCTCAGTTAATCAGAAGTCGTAATTCTCCTACATACGAGCAGAAATCATTTTTCATTTGTTCGTTCTCCCTCCTCATCTTGTGCGGAACGTTCTTCTATACAAGCGTCGTTCTTTACATTAATTATTCTGTGTGTTGTTTGCAGTTAAAATGTATATATGTGCGGCATGCGGGAGGTGCCCCGTCAGGGCATTGGTTTCTGCTCGTATGTAGGAGAATTACGACTTCTGATTAACTGAGGCCCATGGTGTAGTGGATAGCATATCTGACCGGCAATCGGAAGATCCCGGGTTCGATTCCCGGGTGGTTACTTCATTTTTCATTTGTTCGTTCTCCCTCCTCATCTTGTGCGCAACGTTCTTCTATACAAGCGTCGTTCTTTACATTAATTATACTGTGTGTTGTTTGCAGTTAAAATATATATATATACACACACACACATACATATACAGTATATATACAGGGCGTCCCAAAAAATGTATACACACTTTAACAGCTGATAGCTCAATTGATGTTTCTTTCTTTCCAAGTTAAACCCATTAGAATTAATAATGGCAGTCAGACTAAGCTTTGAACAAAGGAAATTCATTCTAAAATGCTACTGGAAGTGTGAAAACGCAGTTGAAGTGCAAAGACAGTTTAGAAGGGAGTTTCAAACAGATCCACCAACGCGACTTACCATCACTCGAATTAGAGATACGTTTGAAGCCGATGGAACTGTTCAGAATGTCCACAAGAAGCGTTCCGGAAGACCACGGACATCGACAAGCCCCACAAAGCAAGAAAGAGTACTGGAAACGTATCACCAAAGTCCAAGAAAATCTGTGCGGCAAGCGAGTCGTGAGGTAGGAATTTCAGAATCGTCTGTCCAACGCATTTTGAAGCGCTGTCAATGGAAAAGTTACATTCCAAGATTAGTCCATGCTATTAATGAAGATGATCCGGACCGAAGAGTGGAGTATTGCGAGTGGTACTTGGCACGATGTGGATGTGGATTGGACGAAGGGGTTTCGTAGAATACCCTCCGCGTTCACCAGACCTCACACCACTAGACTTTTTTTTATGGGGATACTTAAAAGACAAAGTCTACGCTATAAAACCTGCAACAGTCGCTGAATTGAGAGCAGCCATTGAACGAGAATGCACACAAATACCAAACGAAATGTTTCGTGATGTTTGCGATTCCATTGCTTCGCGTTATCAGCAGTGCCTGGACCAGAACGGACGTCAGTTTGAAAACAGGCGTTGACAAAACAATTAAATAATGTCTGTAGATTCTATTACATTTTGAAAATGAAATGTATTTTAATAAACACTGCCTTTATAATTATTTAAAGTGTGTATAAATTTTTTTGGGACGCCCTGTATATATATATATATATATATATATATATGAAATAATTAATTTTTAATATCTGTTGACTTTATGGCTCAATTAAACCTTATTATTTATAGACTGCACCCAAAAAAGTACCCCTTCGATCCCTCAGTTGCGCTTCAGCCACTTATTGTGTATTTCTGGGTTAGATGAAACTAACGCTAGGTTAGGTAAACTGGTCTGTGTTGGAAAGGAGTAGGAAACAATGAAATTAGATTCTTGAAAATGAAAAAACTCCAAACAACTCGTTTGAGTATTTGAATATAACTCTTTTTTTAACTTTTCGTTTTAAAAAGACAAAGCTTTAAATAAATGTTAAGACAAAGAATATTTTGTTAAAAGAATTAATTCTACCGAAAAGATTCTTCATTACTTTCGTAGAATTTAACAGAATTTAAGTTAATCTTTAATTTTTATTTTGGATTTAAAGATCAATTTTTAATAATGAATTGACGATTGTTATATTTTCTACTTGTCAAAGACAAGCTTCTAAACTCTTAAAACAATTATAACGTCCTTATTTATAATTTACCATATAACTATCTCGCTTTGTAATGGAGGATAGTCAGGAATAGTTAGGAGACAAAGCTTAGACACCTTCCTCAATTTCTGATAATTAATTAATGCACTTAAGCCATTTCTCGCTGACGAAATTCACTCAGATTTTGGTAATATCGAAAAAAAATTTTTAACTTTACAATCTTCCCAAATAATTCACTGGGATCCCCTCGCAATGAGCCACCGAAAGTTGAAAGGAATTAACAAAACTTACGTTTGACGATCAGTTTGCTTGGCTCTGCCCTCAGGGTGCCAATCTTGTTGGAAGCGGAGCATTCGTAGATGCCGGCATGGTAGCGGGACGTCTGGTCAATAAATAATCTGGCGGATCCCCTTCCGGATGAGAGGGCCTTCGACCTTCCAGAAGAGACGCAGAGCAATTACGGAAGGAATAAGAACTCGAGAGGTCACTTCATTATTAATTAGAAGACAAGAAGGAGAAAATGAGTATGAATGAAGGGGCACTTTTACATTTATTATCTGGTTTAGATGTAAGAATTGCTTTTAAGCGTGAAAACACACACACACACACACACACACACACACACACACACACACACACACACACACACACACACACACAACAGAGTTTTGAAAAGAATATGAAAAAAATAGTTGTCTATTCGCTTAGATCACGTAATATTTTAGTTATTTAAATCAAAATGAAATTTTGCAATAAAATATTTAAAAATTAATGCAAATATAAATATATAAAATTATATTTATACAAATATATAAATATACAAAAATATATATAAAGGAGGAGCGGCGGCAAGCTTGACCTTCGTGCAATGAGGAATCAACGCCCGGAACGTTTGAAAAGTTGCAAGGTGTAAATATAAAACAAAACAAAAAAATGAGCAAATGCGCAATCTTTAAAAATGAGAAGGGTTTATTTAATTAATAGGCTTCCTACAAAATACCGGGGGTGTGTATAAAGTAACGCGAATGAAGAGATAAATTCGATTTGAACTGGTTTAAACTAGTTTTAACTTGTTTTACAACTCGTAAAACCATTTTGAACACCTCTTATGAACCTTACTATCGAATATACAGTTGTTATAAAAAGTACTTGTAACAAATATTACTCGTCCATGTTCATTCGCTTTAATATAATTCAAATCGAATTTGTCACTTCACTCGCGTTACTTTATACACACCCACCAGGTATTAATTTTCTAAATTTAATATTATTTATTTGTTTATAAAAAATACATTTAATAAATTTTATATTTTTTAAATATAAAGTTTTTATTGCAAATATTAAAATTTTCACCTAAAGGTTTAGGCTAATATTAAGTTTCGTGGAAAGATTTGGTGATCTGTCCATTGTCCACTTTGGGACAGCCAGGGTGACTCTTAAATCCGGGTTTAGGTTACATTGGGTTAATTGGTCGTTCTAGGTCACCAATTTTCGGCCAATCAAGCGTCCAAACAAACTGGTGTCCCCTAAACTTAATATTTACCAAAATTTGTATTTAAAAACATCGTTACTTATAGAAAAAGTAAAAATATCCAATTTGCCAAATGAATTTAACGATTACGAGTGCTGTAGCAAGAAGACTATTCTGTACGTTGCGTGATAAGTATCTCAGACACAGGGGTTCGATTCCGGTTTAAGTATGAAAATGTATGTATTTTTTCTGCATATATAATGCGCATAATCGAATATATGATAGTTAAATTAGGTTTAAAAGGGAAATGTATCTAAAGATGGGGGGTAAATTTGAGTATGACGAGTTCCAAAATCAGTAGAATTTGTCTAATTTAAAGAATTTTTTTTTAACAAAGAAGAATTTATTACATCTAAAATATACTCGTATATATTCTTCAATTATTCCAACCTATTTTTGGTTTGAAACAAAATTTTACTAAAAAATTTAAAAATTATCTTTTTAACACTTAATAATTATTAAAATTTTTAAAAATTATAATTAAAAATTCACTTGAAAACATAATTTTTTGTGAAATTTTAGAATTTTCTTATATTTATCCACCGCTTCAAAATAAAATTATATTTTCTTTCCTTAGGTGGTTTCATCAATTTTGCAAGTAACTGAACACGCACACACACACACACACACACACACACACACACAACGGCATAATTAACATTATACTCCATTATACTTGAAGCAAAATTATTTCGTGCCCCATTAAGTTTATTAAACAAAAACAAAAAAAAATTTGGAGGTAATACTTGGAGGTACTTGGAGCAATAGACCCGAAGAACCTTCAATTTAAAAATTTTTAGTGTACCAATTTTATTATATTCTCTTTTCATGCCGTAAAATAATAATTTGAAAACACCCAATTTCGCGTTTCTGGATATATTTTTGTACTGAGGGTGGTGAAATCCCTACTTTTTAAAATTTCATTTAATAGTGAAACCCCCTTTTTCTGGAATAAAATACAAGTAAATATAAATTATTATAAACATTCCAAAATGGACATTTCACTCAGTGGTAACATTAAAAAAAAATGATTCCAGTTTTGATTCACTTAAATTGGAAAGAATAAAAACAATCATTTTAAGGAAAATCAAATGATATCTTTGATAAGATAAAAATTCTCATTTGTATATTTTCAGTAATGTGGTCCCCTTTAGGGTTTTCAAATAAATTAGCTTAAAATTTGATGTTTTCAAATGATAAGCAATCTTACGATGGGTTTTGATTAAAATTATTTGCCAATACATATACAGTAATATATATATATATAAATGACGCAAATGAATTCCCACAAGGACAAAGAAAACGCGATTCCAAAGCCTTACGTGTATTCCACAGTAAACCTTGTCAAGGAATGACATCCCTGACGAGGTGTACCGTTGAATACACGAAAGACCTTGGAATCGCTTCTCCTTCTTTCCTTGTGGGTTTGCATCATTTATTTATTTCACGTGTTTAAGTGTGAAATCCATCCCATATATATTATTATATGTATGTATGTATGTATGTATGTATGTATGTAATATGTATGTATGTATTCCAAGATGTGCGAAATTTTAGAAGCCACGTTTTCTTTGATAACACATTTTAATTATTTAAGTTAGGACTTTTTCTTTGACGTGTATCCATTCTTCTCATAATTTTATTGAAATAATAAGGGCTTTGTTCGTCAAACTCATTACGAGCAGTATGTCTCGCACATTCGTTCAAAATAATTAATATTTGAAAGAATCCAATATTTGCAGTCCGATCTTTGATATTAAATATGAATTTATTCTTTATTTTCTTCTCGAAAACAGGTGTTTGTGTCAAGTTCTTAATGTTTGTGACGTGTATATTTATGTTTGTGAGTCATGGCTTTAAATTCTTTCCTTTTTCCGCAGGCGGGCGGGAGGGAAGACAGGGAGAAGGTGATATTGAAAAATTAGGGCGGAAATTTTGCTTATCGCGTGAAAGAGGGAGAATATTCCTTTAAAAGATATTTTAAACACGTTTTAAACGTTTATAATAATAATAATAATAATAATAATAATAATAATAATAATACAAAAGTATTTTAATTCCAAATTCATTAAATGTGTTTAGAGAGCGAGTAGAGAGAAATAGTGAAGTTCTCCTCAATTCCGCCGCCGCGTATCACCATCTGAAATTCAATTTAGGACGCTCAAATATTTGAATACTGGAAGCGGATTGAATCCGCTTCGCCTCTTCGTGTAATTCACTCTCTCTCAGAGTTTTTAACAAATAGATGATTTCGCGCGCGATACCAAAGGTGTAAACTTCATATTAAAGACGGTAACATTAACGAAGTAGGAAAAAGTAATTTATGTAGATAAAGAATCTCAAAGTTATATTATACTCAAAAGGCTTATAAAGATAAGGAGATAAGGTATTGAATCAAAGATAGCCCGCGTGCTCGAGAGAGAGAGAGAGATGAAAAAACCTTAACTATTAACGAATATCACGAAACAGGGACGTCAAAAAATAGAGTCGGTCTGAAAAAATGAAATATTTGAATTCTGAACGGATAAATGTTTACATTCGACCAAATACGAATCAGCTCTTCGAAAACCATTCTTTGAAATGCAAATCACTCGTAACATTTTCCGCAGACTGTTTTATATGTGTATATATATATATATATATATATATATATATATATATATATACACACACACACACACTGTATATTATAAAAGTTCCTTTTTGGCTGACATTGAGGCAGAAAACAATAAAAACTGGCAAAAGGCGCATTTTGCTGATTAAAGGATGTCATTTGCAGAACGGAAAATTCTGGAAGTTTGTAAAATACTTCTGTTTTATGTTGAAATTAACGAATAAGATCTTCAAAGTTGCCACATTCTTTTCGCTTTACTGCCAAATTTAACTTTTTACCATTGACAAATTCATAACTGGCAAAGTTCACTGTTTTTCTACTCATATATATATTATATATATATATAAGCAAACAACCACAGGGAAAAGGTCACGTGTTATTTTGTGATTTTAGTGCATATATATATATATATATATTCTCTCTCTCTCTCTCTCTCTCTCTCTCTCTCTCTCTCTCTCTCTCTCTCTCTCTCTCCTCTCTCTCTCTCTCTCTCTCTCTCTCTCTCTCTCTCTCTCTCTCTCTCTTCCAGTTTTGCTCAGTCTATTAAGTTCAATATTAGTGTTTAATGATACTTATTTCACACCTGTTTTGCTTAGCCCAGGTAATCAGCGGTTTCGGGTTTCCTTCGGCGGAGCACTCCATCACTGCTAAGGAATCCTCATTCACGGTTACTTTGGTGGGAGCGTGTAAATTGATCGGAGCATCTGCGGAGAAGGAACTCAGTTAGGAGTGATCAGTTGGACCTCCGCCAGTCTCCATTTGCGGACGGCGTAAACGAAGAGCTAATTTGCAGTTGAAATAACGGCTAACGGCAAAAAATAATGGTGTCTATAAGAGAATTTGAGTTTTTAATATTTGCATTCGTAAAGATTCATACAGAAAAAATTCAGGGGGTGTTATTTTTAGGGTATAATAATTATGGTATTAGAGTATTATAATTTTAGGGTATAATAATTATGAATACACCCGCCTTATATACACTGACAGCGTATATCAAACGTACACTTAATATTCATTCTATACATATTCATTATAAACTGAGGGGGCGCAAACAACGTCCTTGCGAAACCTCGTGATTAATGATTTAAGAAGGCACATTTCTTAAATATTCCATCAAAGTCTTTTGCTTTCTAAACAAAATACAAGAAATTTGAATGGAAGGTACTTCGAAACGTCAGTGACGATTAATGCAAACGCGGATTAACTCAAGAGCGGTTTAAAACAGCTGTGAATTAATTATAATGCTATATTGTGTTCACCTACAGGAGAAATTTTTTTTTTTTAAATTTATTAGTAAATGGCTGCAGGGGGATTTCCTATGTCTTCTGAAAATAGCTGTTAAAATTTGGGGTTTCTTAGCGGTTAGTTAGTAATTGCGTTTACGCAGGATTCTTTCTCGGATCGGCTACGAAAAATTATTTTTGTTTAGTGGATTTATAGACGCTTCCACATACGAAATTACTACTTGAATTTATATTAAAATATGTTCGTATAAGCCGTAAAAATAACACTGATTATGGGATTTATTATTTTGCTGCTGCGGCCATTACGACATATATTAACGCATTTAATAAAGGCTATTTGTAAATATGTTTTAGAGATAACGATACCAAATGTTTCAAACTGAAACACTCGTAAGATCTTTAAGGCTGAAGGCATTTTTTTTAAAAGTTAATTTAAAAAGGAATTAAATAGGGTTCTCCAAACATGGGCATAAGGGGTAAGAATAATTTAAAAGTAGGCTACTTATTATTAAAGACACCAAAACAAAGTTTTTTTAAAAGGGATTACGAACGATATTGGTAAAAAAGTAAAAAAAAGTTGCTATGCATTCGGTATAAACATGGAGAAAGCCGCCTTTACAAAAGCAAACACAATTATCTTTTCATTTAATACCAAAAAATCACTTCTTCATTTCAATTTTGAGAAGCCAACATTAGCTATCTCTGTCATACCTGACAGCCAATACCTTTTGGTGAAGCTGTGTTGAAAGGAGAATAAGATTTATAACGCGTTCTTACTCATTCCAATCCATAAGGGATGCTTCAATAAGAATGTTTCAATAAAATGCCCTTTGGGGGATCTGAGTAATGTTCCATACCGAAAGAAGGCTTGCAACGATAAGGCCCCTACAAGAAATCACATTAACAGTCGAAGAAAATTTAGAGGAAGAAACGGATTATCTTTGTCTTCACAGATGCTGAATCGCGTTCGGAAATGATGTTAAATTCGTTCAAAGTGCTGAAATGGATGTTTTACACTCCGTATCAGATGATAGTTTCACGCATCCTCCAATTTCTTCTTTTAAGGGCGTATTTGCGAATTACACTTAAAATTGTGGGAAAAAGCGAATTCAGTACAATGACAGTTGAGGAAAATTCCTTTGAATTGCAAACAGATAACCTAAAATAAAAACACAATATTTATGATGATAATGATGATAATGATGATAATAATAATGATAATAATAATAATAATAATAATAATAAGTAAGATTCCAGATTATAGTCATCGTTTTATAGGCTTTAATGCAATCCCAAATCCTACACGTAAACATCAAAGGAACAATGGCGCCTCGTCATTGACGTTTCGTCTGTAGCTCTGATTTGCTTCTATGTTCCTCTCTTTAAGGTTGCTAACTATGGCCACATCATTAGAGGATAGGCTTTAAGTGACAAATTTACAAGAATCACGTTTGTAGCAAGACACGAGCGATCATCAAAAGGGATACTTTTCAATCCAATTTTTTACCTCTGTTGTATTTTATTTTAATACATTGTCCAGTCAATGTTGCAAGAACATAATATCCATTTTAAATGTACGCTTTGTGTATATATATATATATATACACACACACACACAGTATATATATATATATATATATATATATATATTGCAGATTTTTTATTTGTGTTGAATTTAAAAATGGTTCGTCTGGATGAGGGAATTTCGCCCAATTACCGGAGATCAAAATGGCTCAGTCTTAGTTTTATTCACTCTAACTGAAGTGAATTACCGGTAAATAGAATTAGTTTGTTTTTACGGCCGAATTTAAAACGCAAAACTAGCGTCGTTAAGGCCACATAAAACGTGTTTGTGTGTGTGTGTGTGTGTGTGTGTTACGAAGGGCCGACCTCCGCTGGAAACTCACACAAAACGTCGAGGACGAACACCGACCGAATCCTTCCCCGAAGGTTTTCTACCCCGACCGAATAGTTGCCGGCGAACAATCTGGACACGGGACGGAGCCTGAGGCTTCCATCTTGGACAGTGAGCGAAGGGCCATTTTTATTCGTGAGGGGTTGCCCGTCTTTCCACCATTTGTACCTAAGGAAAAATAGAGAGGGTTATCGATGTGGAAGTGGGGTCTCTCAAAGGGGGAAACTATCTCTCCGCTTAGAGACACGACCGAAAAGACAGGAATACAGAGATTATCTCTAAAAGAAATTAGGAGCACCTTCCAGGCGATGCGACCAAATCGGATCAAATTATTGCTGTAATCACTTGTAATCCATTAAAGAAGATTCTCTCTCTCTCTCTCTCTCTCTCCTCTCTCTCTCTCTCTCTCTCTCTCTCTCTCTCTGGCAGGGAGGGAGCGGAGGGTGGGGAGAGAGCCTTCTACTTTTCTATCCAGTTTTCTACTACTGCTAGGATAGTTGAAAGAAAATTTTCCCTGGCACCCGTTGCCATTGGTACCTCCTCGGTATGGGCCGCGAGGCCTTTTGAGGTACTTCTTTTCCTTGTAACTCCTTGTAACTCTCTCTCTCTCTCTCTCTCTCTCTCTCTCTCTCTCTCTCTCTCTCTCTCTCTCTCTCTCTCTCTCTCTTCAATATATATATATATATGTTAAAGTTGGAAGCCGAAGAAACAAGCTGAAATATTGAAAAGATACGTGTTCATTTATTCATGATTCTAAACTTGGATTTAGAGGTAAAAATAATTTTCGCCACGGAAATAGTTTGTATTTTGGAGCCGAAATTATCTCCTGATTTAATTCTCAACTGCAAAAGAAGAAGAAGAAAAAAAAAGAGAAATCCATTTGGCAAAATATAATTGGGTTATATGAATCGTGAAAACAGAAAACATACACTTTATGTATAAATGTAGCGAAATTTGTGTTTGCTTTACGACCCATACTACTCTATAAATTCATATCACGCAGAAAATATTTAATTGCAACACCGAAGATTTGGTTATGTATTTACCAACGATTCCAAATGGTTATTTCACGTTACGACTACACTAACCATACTTAATATTTTGGTTACAACCTCATATCGCTTACTGTAATCATAGCATGGTTGGATTTAGCATTTGCAATATTTGGCAAATCAGTAACTATGTTTATATATATATATATATATATATATATATATATATATATATATATATATATATATATATATATATATACCAGTCTGAGTTGTAATATATATATATATATATATATATATATATATAGACCAGTCTGAGTTGTAATATATATATATATATATATATATATATATTATATATATATATATATATATAATAGCATGAATAAATAAAAAAAATTTAAAGTGTATAACTGGAACCTACCTGACGGGTCCGGGCCTGGCACTGGCTCTGGCACTGATGATTAGATCATCTCCTTCCCTGACGTCGATGAAATCAGGCGGTCTCACAATCCAAATTGGGGCGTCTGTGGAGTATAAAGAAAGTTGTAGCAGAAAAATTTTCTTTTTTAGGTTTTTAGGGCTGTGTATGTGTTGGAGAAAGTTCCATCATAGGGGTTTTGAACGTATATTTTCATATTTACAAATTCCTCTCAAATTCTATAATCTTCCCCAAGTTATTTATATGATAATATTATTTGTGAACGCTTTTGTGAATCCAGTTTTTGAAATATTCATGAGTTCGCTCAGTGCGTCTGAGAGTTTGGTGACGAAAGAAAATACATCAATTTTACCTTCGCCATAAACGCATACAAACATAATTAACTTTTTCACCACAATACATTTAATCCTGTTTATTATATAGGATCACCTGAAGATCAGGGGCCCCAGCCTTCGTTAGTTAGCCTTATAAGGCTAACTAGCGAAAATATCGCGACTTAACCTAACCAATCGTCAAGGACGTACAGTTGACCTAACGATTGGTTAGGTTAAGTCGTGATATTTTTGTTAGTTAGCCTTATAAGGTTAACTAACGAAGGCTGGGGGCCCTGATCTTCAGGTGATCCATTATATATAACAGTAAACTCTTAAAAAGATTTACATATAAGCTGCAGATAAGCTATACACTTTAATGTAACCTTTATGTAACACTGAAATCAATGTGTAACCTTAACGTAACTTTTTTAGGTTTAAATAAAGTTAAATCTCTATCCGCTCTTTCGTTATGTATTAAAACAAAAGTATGAGACTTATCCGGGATCACCTGAAGATCACGGTCCCCAGCCTTCTTTAGTTAGCCTTATAAGGCTAAGTAACGAAAATATCACGACCTAACCTAACCAATCGTTAGGTTAACTGTACGCCCTTGACGATTGGTTAGGTTAGGTCATGATATTTTCGTTAGTTAGTCTTATAAAACTAACTAAAGGAGGCTGGGGGCCCCTGATCTTCAGGTGATCCCTTATCCGTTATTTCGATACGTAACAATTCCGTAACTTTTTGTCGTTTGGTTTTCAACCCTCTTAATTGCGTAACTTAGGCGTAACATATTTAACAAAGAAAACTGTATGGGTTGTTCCAGTTTTATGACTCACGAGTCTCATAACTTTCCTAAATGCATAATATGCATAGATATAATATAAAACTGAGATTCTAATTAAAGTAACTGTAAAGACTGTAACTGTAAAGACTGTAACTGTAAAGTAACTGTAAAGACTTTATGCTTGGCAATTAAATGTAATTATAAACACGTTTTACTTTTCTCTTAACGCTGGTTTTTAACGAGAAAAGTTTGAACTGCCTGGCGTAAGATAAAATAATGAAGGCATTTGAAAGAAGGTATGAAAAGCATCATTTCTGAATATTAAATACATGTTTAGTTTACGAGGTGAGATGCGGTACGATAACTGTTCTTTGGAAATTATTTAAAAAAAGGGTGATTAAGGCTTATACAGTAGTAATCTAGTATTAGATATGTCGTTAATTTTATATATAAAATAATTGTATATATGTAGACTAATTGGATCACCTGAAGATCAGGGCCCCCAGCCTTCTCTAGTTAGCCTTATAAGGCTAACTAACGAAAATATCACGACTTAACCTAACCAATCGTTAGGTTAACTGTACGCCCTTGACGACTGGTTAGGTTAGGTCATGATATTTTCTCTAGTTAGCCTTATAAAGCTAACTAAAGAAGGCTGAGGTCCCTATTCTTCAATAGCTCCAGTATTTCTTGTCTCATAAACGAAGTTCGAAAGTGTATCTTCCTCATTTACCTTCAATCATACGTAGGTGATATTGCAATATTATATCAAACATATTAAATCCTTAAAGATATTCACAAATAAGTCGCAAGAGAAAAATAGGATCACCTGAAGATCAGGGCCCCCAGCCTTCTTTAGTTAGCCTTATAAGGCTAACTAACGAAAATATCACGACCTAACCTAACCAATCGTTAGGTCAACTTTACGCCCTTGACGATTGGTTAGGTTAGGTCGTGATATTTTCGTTAGTTAGCTTTATAAAGCTAACTAAAGAAGGCTGGGGGCCCTGGTCTTCAGGTGATCCGAAAAATACGTAACTTTGAACGTGTTAATAATAATAACAACAATGTTTTGGGTTAACCTTCATCGAAACGGCAAGGGTAACGTGACGGATGGATGGGACCTACAGCTTTAAGTGGAATCAGAACCAGGGGTCACTATATCATCTAAACAGCAGAGGATGGTCGCCCATCCAACGACTGAATATATACCCAGTGTCGCTAAACCTCGCTTATCTCACAGGAAGCAGTGTAGCGAAGCGGCCCCGAGGAAGCTCCCTTGAGCGTATTAAAAGAAAGTACGAATAAATTTTGTGTCCAGAAATATTTTTAATTCAAAACACTATTTTCGCAGCATACAATTTCCTTTCGTTGTATTGTACAGAGTGATCCGAAAAGGTGGTGTTGTTTTTTTAAAGTAAAATTTTGGAACACCTTTTTGGATCACCCTGTATTTTTAAATTATTATATTATTATTATTATTTTAATTTATTTATAATGGATCACCTGAAAACTAAAGACCCCCCAATGTGATATTTTCGATATAATTATGTAATATCTTATATTATGTTGATTTGTGTTTCAGTTTTGCTTCGAAAATATCACTTCTCTTTTGAAGTTTCATGTTTGTTACGAGAAAGTTACACTTGCAAAAGTTATACATGAAAGTTACTGACGAAAGTTATGGATGTGTTATGCAGAAGTTACAAGTAGCAATAATTAGGACGCATAGAATAATAATAATAATAATAATAATAATAATAATAATATATATATATATATATTATATATATATATATATATATATATATATATATATATATAATGTTTGGAGCTGTTCAACTTCCTTCGTAAAAGCAAAGGACATATAACGCAGGATCCGAACCGCGGTCGCTACATCATTTGAATGCATCTTCTGATCCCATCCAATTAGTAAACAGACTCGCTTAACCTCGCTGATCTAACGGGAAATGGTGTGGCGAGGCGGCTACTACGTAATCCTATATTATATATATATATATATATATATATATATATATATATATATATATATATATATATAGGGTTAAGGATTCTTAAACAGATCGTCTCTGTGTAGATTATGGTTGGCATGGTTGGCATTGGCGCTCAAAGCACTAGATACCTTTTGGCTGTTGTCACTAATGTACGAAGTCAGTCATGGATTATGTGAGTGACCGTTTCACAGAGACTTACGTACACGTAACTTGTGTGTACATGCGTGCTTATACTGGGTACAATTGTACATTCTAAAATAAATAGTCAGCCTCAATTCTAGGGCTGCAACCGCACCACCCCTGCACTGGCTGGCTACGCCACGGTCTCTAACAGATACTAACCCATCATCTCCCAAAGGAGCTGGTTTCAAAGATGTCTTTTAAATCGCTCAAATACCACGTAGGGTTAGTCAAGTGTTTGCCGTGTTTTAAATAGTCAAAGTCATGCATACAGTGTGCCCCGAAAAGTTATATCCACTATTCTAATTTTCATTTAAAAGTGGGTACAATTTTGGGGTCACTATTGCATATAAATTAATATATTAAGCTTCCCCATATGCACTGCCTGGTTCCCTTATATATATTGTATGTAAATCACACACACACACACTCACACACACACACAGGGGGGAATGGGGTAAAACGGGGTACTTAGTGCCAAATTGTTTATAACTCCTTCGTTTCTACCTCAACATATCTGATTTTTCGGCACTTATTCCTTTTCTCCTGCGCAATTTCTTTTATCCCGGTTAGGTCAACTATACGCTCTTGACAATTGGTTAGGTTAAGTCATAATACTTTCGTTAAAATATTCTTTAGTATTTCTTTAAAATATTCGTTAGTTTTATCATATCATGACTTAACCTAACCAATTGTCAAGGGCATAGAGTTAGGGTTGCCAGACGTCAGTCCCGCATTTGATGTAAAAATCCTTTTAAAGAAAATTTTTTCGGGATGAATTGATTTAGAATTTTCTAGAATTATGTAGGATCCTGTAGAATTCTGTAGAGTAATGTTGAATGTTCTAGAATATCCTAGAAATTACATAACGCTTATAAAATGTTGTGTTTGGCCACGAGTTGGCAGTTTTTCGGTTGTAGTTATATTGTAAGCTTTGAATTAATGTGAATAACGCGATTGCTTGACCATACAACTTGAGATTGTGTAATTCATATAAAATCTGTATGTCTACTTTTTATAAGAAATCGTTCAGGTGTAAAATTGCTGCATTTGCGTGAAAGAGGAACACACACACACACACACACACACATTTGACTTTATTTATAAGATTTAGAATATGTTTTTGAATTAATTATTTACAATCATGACTTTCAAGGAATTTCGGTTATACTTTAAGTCAGAAGATGGAGCTAAAATTCTGAAGAAGATTAAAAGTTCAGAAAAATATTGACATATGTCATAATATAATTAGTAAAGCGATGTATACTACAATATTTAATATGTTATGATAATTTCAATATTATTTACGATATTTCAATATTATGTATCAGGTTGTAACATAAATTCTGCTCGATTAGAAAACGGACGATAGATAATATAGAATAACCTCAAGATAATGTGAAATTGTTTTAGAAATGTCGCAAAATACACGCGGCGACAGGTTCGCACAGGTTTTATCACGATACAGAATGATACAGAATGACTTAGGCTAGTGTAGGCTTAGGCTAATGAATATTTTCTCTGGTGTTTTTCATAGTTACAACGCCACCCCTACGATATTACAGAACTTGGCCTGCAACTCGGCGTTAGCCATATGACCATTCATCGTCATTTGAAGCTGTTAGGAAAAGTAGTGAAGGTTGGAAAATGGGTTCCGCATGATTTGTCACAAGCGAATCTTCAACATCGAATCGATATTTGCACATCACTGCATTCTCGGCAACTGCAGGCACCGTTTTTGAATCAGATCGTCACTGGGGATGAAAAATGGGTCCTCTATAACAATATTAAGCGTCGACATCAGTGACTTAGCCGTGAAACAAAGCCTGAACCTCAACCCAGGAATGGACCACATCCAAAGAAAATTTTGCTATGCCTTTGGTGGGATATGCAAGGAATTATTCATTTTGAGCTTCTGCCAGATAACCAAACAATCACAGCTGAAGTCTACTGCCAACAACTCCAACGACTGAAGATGGCATTACTAGAAAAACGTCCCGCATTAATTAATCACAGAGGTGTTCTATTCCACCAGGATAACGCGCGCCCTCACACTGCTCGAATCACCACTGCCCAATTGGAGGCATTTGGTTGGGAAAAAATGCCTCATCCACCTTATTCTCCGGACATCGCACCTTCAGACTACCATTTATTAAGAAGTCTGCAACACCACCTAGATGGACAAAAGTTGCAATCCAGGGAAGCTATCGAAAACGAAGTGATCGCGTTTTTTAACTCGAAACCAAGGGATTTCTTCGAACGTGGCATGAAAAAACTTTTCTACAGGTGGGAGGAGGTTATAGAAAAAGAAGGGAATTATATTGATGATTAATTTGTCATTATGTCATTTAATTTTTGTTGTGAATAAACTAAAAAATCGAGCAAATTTGTCCTTATAAGTCATTTAATTTTTGTTCTGAATGAACTAAAAAATCGAGCAGAATATATGTTACAACTTTATACAATAATTTCAATATTATTCACGATGTTAATTGTTAAGCATTATTTTAATAAATTTTTTTGTCCCGCATGGCCATTTGACAAATCTGGCAACCTACATGATAAACAGTTCATCTAACCGGGATAAAAGAAATGGGGTGAGTGGGAAATTAGGGCCGATTTTTCTGCTCATACAAGCTTTATCGTGTCCACTTTAATTGTTTTTTATTGTTAACTGTTCGTGCGCGAAGTTTTTATTCCCAAAGGCGGGAGAGATACCCATTTTACCCCACTGATAGGATAAAACAGGGTACATGTGTAAAATTGTAGTTAAAATAGGTGTTTACAGAAAAAAGAAATGCTTTGTATATTTTATTTCAAACTAAATAAAACTACAGTGTCAAAAAACTTTAATAGGCCTACATAAAAGTAACAAGTCCTATAAGTAATCAGGCCAGCAAGCTGGTACTTTTCCATTATACCCACGCAAATGGTAAGTTTTTACTATATGAATACAATGCTTATTCATATATTTTTAGAAATTTATTATGGACATTTACTAAAGCCCCCAATGTCAATCGCCCTTGACGATTGGTTAGGTTTAGTCGTGATATTTTTTTTTTAAACTAACGAAAATATTACGACTTAACCTAACCAATCGTCAGTATATATATACACACACACACACAGAACAATGAAAGGATCACCTGAAGATCAGGGCCCCCAGCCTTCTTTAGTTAGCTTTATAAGGCTAACTAACAAAAATATTACGACCTAACCTAACCACTCGTTAGGTCAACTGTACGCCCTTGACGATTGGTTAGGTTAGGTCGTGATATTTTCGTTAGTTAGCTTTATAAAGCTAACTAAAGAAGGCTGAGGACCCTGATCTTCAGGTGATCCCAATAAAAATATCACGACTAAACCTAACCAATCGTCGAGGGTGATTGACATTGGGGGGCTTATTAAAATTGCGAGGGTATAACGGAAACGTACCTACATATTTTTTACTGCGCACACAAAAGCGTCTCTATTGCAAGGATTCCACCTCCATACCCACGACACATGGTTGAGCAATTAGTAACTACATTTACAATTGCATTTACCCCGTTTTACCCGACTCTCTCCTACTTGCATTTTGTTACCAAAGTGGGACCCGTGCTCTAACCCACATTTTGGGACCTCTTCTTGGTGCAGATTTCTGCGTGCAATTAATAATTTGGAACATGTGTCATCACTAAAACTAGTTTATATTAACACTTTGGGACTCGTGTACAAATTAACAATTTGGAACATGTGTAATGGCTAAGATAATTTATATTACCATTATGTATCTTTATACCCGTAGAAGTGACAGTTTGAAACATGTGCGATAATATATAATACTGCAATACAAAGGAAAAATGCGTAAGTCACAATTTGGTCAAAATTGAGTTAAGACTATGGTGGGATTGGTAAGCCATTTCCACATCTCTATGCAAAGGAAGAAACGCGCGAGTCCAGTTTATATTGGTTAAATCAATGAAAATCGTAAGTCCATTTCCACTAAATCACGTCTCTTCCAATGGATAAAACGCGTAAGCGCCAAATTCGCTCAATATATAGGCCTATGCGTAATGATAAAATGATATGTGCTCAAAAAATTGTCATGAAGTGCGCAATTATTACGCATTGGTAAAATTAGTGCAAAAATATGACTTCTTGATGTTTTCAACGCTAAACTTTGAAAAGCATTTTCTCAAAGTTACATCCAGTGAACTTACGCGTTTCTTCCTTTTTACGACGGAATATAGGCCCAGTGTAAGTAATTAATTTACGTAACTCTTAGGAGCTTGTGTTAATAAAATCTTCAAATTACTTTTAATAACACATTCAAAAAATATATTTATAAAGCTTTTTGCTAAGTTTATATATATATATATATATATATATATATATATATATATATATATATAACGTAAAGAACGACGCTTGTATAGGGATATTCCGCGCAAGACGAGAGAGAGAGAACGAAACAAATGAAAAAATGAGGTAACCACTAGTGTTGAAAAATAATCGAAACTTTACAAACCGGTTTTTAATCGATATGTGTTTGAAAACCGGTTTTAACCGGTTATGACCGAAAAGTATAGTAATTTTTAAAAGCCACAATTGAAAGCTACTGACTTTAACTCTTAACAAGCATAGCTTATCGCCTATTTTTGGTCAAAAGAATGCAAAAATGCAGCATCATATGTATGCATATGAATAAGAAAATGACAACTTTGACATATTTTATTTTAGCCAAAATAACACATTATTCAAACAATTTAGATTTGAAATAATTTTTTAAAATAAAACATCTATACTTAGAAAGAAATAAACTTTTTGTAAAAAAATTATGAAGAATAAAAATAAAATTTCTCTATTTTGGAAAAAACATTGAAATAAAAATTTTTAATAAAAAGAAACTTTACCTAGAAAACAGAAAATTGACTCTTCGTGTAAGAAAAAAATATATAATTAATTTAGATTTTATCCCTATTTTGGAAAATGACATCTTAAGAAACAAGGGCATTAAGGGTCTTATACTGCGAATAGGGCTTTAGTCGACTGACTCTACACTACAGCCTACATGATGAGACAAACTGAAGATCGAGTTGCCAGATAGGCAAAAATTATACTGAAGAGCAGTTGCCAGTTTGTCACAATTTAACTTAATAGGTAATGTATTCGAAGTTATTTTTTGTGCGCTGTAGCGCGTAGCACGGTCGCGCAAGTTTGAGCCAAATAAAAATCAATCGATAAAACCGGTTTTTTCTTTCGGTTTTCGATTTTTAGGGGAATTTTACAAACCGGTTGAAAACCGGTTTTTACAAACCGGTTTTCAACACTAGTAACCACGTGTTCTTTGCAGTTGTATATATATATATATATATATATAAAGGGGTGCTCTTCCAATACGTGCTCTACCGTAAAATTTACATTCCAATATGTGCTAACTAACGAAAATATCACGACCTAACCTAACCAATCGTCAAGGGCGTACAATTGACCTAACGATTGGTTAGGTTAGGTCGTGTGTCGATTTTTCGTTAGTTAGCACATATTGGAATGTACATTTTACGGTAGAGCACGTATTGGAAGAGCACCAAAACAGGTATACTCCGCTTCGCGCAACCCTGTTTAGCGCTGATTTGTGATAGCGCTCTTTGTCCTGGAGACGAAATTTTTTTAATGTTACTAAAAAACAAAAACAAAAAATCCATACTGTAACGATAGGTTGTTTTAAACACTACACAATAAGCGAAGCGTTTATATATTACAGCAGTACATAACAGCTTAGCATCTCTCGCAACACTGATCGACCCCCTACAATACATCAACCGCGTTCCTTGTCCATAACCTGTGACGCCACTTTGTCTTAGGCAGCGTCACTAACGCTGTCACACATACAGCGTTTCAAAAGTTATGACGGTAAAGCAGCGCGAGATGCGTTAATGCAGCGGACGCCATTATTGTTTACATTGCTCTCAGCCAGGTCAACTTTATGCAAGCTCCGATAGAATGCACGAGCGAGTGTTATTTTATGTTTTTGTTAATATTTTTGTTGTCAGTAATAAATAATAATTATTTTTATGTACAAATTACGTGTTTATTATTATTATTATTATTACCGATATCCCGATGTAGCGCTCATACTCCGGAAATAGCGCTGTCGGGGCACGCATCTCAGTGTATATAATGGTATTATAACGCTTAGCGGTCACTTTTTTAAGAAAACATCATGAACGCTAAGTGGGATATACCTGTATACAGGGTGATTGAAAATAATGTAGACACATATTTGAATTATTTACTTTGGATATTGTACTTAATAAACATAAACGCTCTGTACATAAGTACGAGTATGTATGATACATAAAATTTAATAGTTATTTTACGTTCAATGATCAAAACTATCCACAAGAAAAACCCGGTTTTTTCACCCTTTTTGGGGGGGGGGAGAGGAGGGGCCGGAGGGTTTGCTCTGTGCAATAGAAATTCTGGACGCGGCGGACGGTCTTCCATCCAACTACTATCCGGCACAATGTCGCTTACTTCGCTGATCAAGATGTGTTGTATTAACATAATAATATTTTATGTGTATTGTTCAAATATATTAAATCGATTTTCCTTTAATTAAAATCAACCTTCAGGCTATAGCGTAGCTTAAAGGCTATTTTTAGTTTCTTTTATATTTCAAATAAAAAAATATGTACTCGTGTGTGTGTGTGGGTGTGTGTGTGTGTGTTATGTGTGTAGGAAGAGATTGTTATGTAGGAGGATTGTTATGCAGGAGGAGCTTGTAGACACCAATCGACTAGGGAATTACTCCGTCGGGGTAGGGGCGGTGGAGACGTTAGACAGGGGACAGGGAGTACTGGAACTCTCGTTTCTCCTGTTACTGTCCTCTTTAGCTAATCTTTTTCCAGTGCCTTGATCTTCCTCGACTTGTCTAAAGCTTTGGATACACTTTGGCATGAAATCTTATTGAATAAACTTCACATATCTGGACTGAGGAAATATCTCGCTTCCTTTAAATCATATCTGTCAAATCGCCACCAGTAGGCCTACATCAAATTAAAAGACAGTTTATCTACCAAGGCGATGTTAACTAGTGGAGTCCCACAAGGATCTATCCTTGGGTCATTACTATTTCTAATTCACGTCAACGATTTTCATCTTTTTACCACATTAAACCGCGTACAATTCGCAGATGATACTTCTTTCCATCATAACTCAGACTTTCTGATTAATGAAACGAACAGGCAATTAGAAAACGTGTATAAATGGATGTGTGCTAATAAACTTTTATTGAACCTGACAAAGTCATCTTATATGATTATTCCCACAAAGCACATTAATACAAACTGTCAAATAAAAATTGGGAATACTACTCTTGCAAGGATGAATGAGGTTAAAGTACTTGGCATTAATTTAGATGAAAAACCTAAACTTCAAATGTCATGTACAACATATCAAATCCAAAATATCAAGATTTCTCTCCATATTATTTAAACTAAAAACGACCCTTCCTCAAAACGCACTCCTTACCCTATATTATTCCTTCATCCATCCATACTTATTATATCACATTGCAGCATGGGATACCTCAAAGAAATATATAAAACATTCTTTGGAAGAAATTCATAAAAAAATGTCTGCGAACTCTCTCGAATAATGACAACAGACAAAGTAACACTTTCTCATTGTTTAAAGATCTAAATATTTTAAAACTAAATGATTTATACAAATTCAGTATTGCTACGAATATGGTCAAAGTTATCAATAAAAATCAACATACATCACCCATTCAAAGAGTAATCGCGCCCCCCCTTCAAATACCCTATCGTTATAACACCAGACTGCCCAGTGATTTTATGCACAAACCTAACTATAGAATAGAAACTGCAGGAAATGCACTTTCTTTCAAAGGAACAGATGTATGGAATGCAATTCGCATGCATATCAGGCAGGCTTCATCATTAAGTGTATTTCACAAATCACTAAAAAAAGCACTTCATTAGCTCCTACTGATGACAAGTTCACACTGCCATTTTTACCATATTAATCAATTTTGTAATCAGCAATTTAAAATATGTTAATTTCATTAATCACCTTTAATTTCATAATCTATTCTTCTTTTCTAGTTTTTGTTAAGCATCATTTATTTTCTATTAAATATACAATAAATTATTTAATTTAAAATCATGTAACATTTTGTAAACTTTATATTTTATTTATTACTAGCGAAGCGACGTGTCTATGATGTCACTATCTTTCAACCAATCCGGAATACAGGGGCCTCTATCGGCCTCAGATGACTTCGGAGGCCGACGCCACATAGCCTATGTTCTTCCCCGGCCTCAGTTATCCCTATCCCCCAAGTATCATCCAAATCTGACCAGTGGTTTTGCCGGCCATAAGAGACAAAGAAAGAAAGAAAGTTCGCAAGCAGTTTGACCGTCACAATTATTAGTATAGAATATGATTATTATTATTATTATTATTATTGCTAATATTAGGGGGCTTTTTTTTTCTATATTATTACTTGCCACTTTCACTATTTTTATGTAATAAATAAGGTAAATGACATTAATTTTGCCTAAAAAGCCTCCATGCTTCCAAGGGCCTATTCAGATGAGAGTCCTGTAAATATATTAATGTCATAACAAATATTTAAAAATTGTAAAATTCTGTCACTTTTATTCTTTTTTGATTAAAAGTTTCAAGTTCGAAGTTTGAAAAATTATAAAAGATTTTACATCAATTAACGTTAGGATTCGGCCTTACGTTGGTATGGGCCGCCAATTAATTTTCTCCGCTGTCTGCGATGGTGTTTCTGTCGGGCTATACGTACTTGCCAAACTTTAACTTATGAGCCAAAATGTGTTTTCTTTATATCCTTTCTAAAGAAGAAAATGAAAAAGACATCATTTTACTTTTTTATTAAGAAAGGTTTGGTTTAGTTAAGTCAGGTTAGGTTAAGTTACTGAACTCTCAGGTAGATTTATTGGGTCTAGAAAACTAAACGTAATTGAAAGGCAAGGTTTGACTCAAACAAAACGGTAGAAAACGAACATATTTTGTCGCAGACACTATACCAGTTTATGTAGTTCTACTAAGGTCCGCTATTCGTACTTCTTTTTTTTTATCCAGTCAGTTTTCGTTATGTGACTGACATTATTTTATTGAAATCATCTTAAAAAATCACCATTTTTAATCTCTCGAATGAAAACCAAATTTAAACTTTCAAAAAGAATAAAAAAATAGGTTTAAAGTAAATCTTATAATCAGTGTATGGGTTTATTACTGGTGGTCCGTATGAAGTCCGTTGGCGGTTTGGAACTGGACTGTGGTCTATCTACTAGTGACCCCTGCCCTGCCCTATAGAATAACTAATATTTTTAACTAGTTTTAACAGTTAGAAGCAATGAGGAACAGGTAAGTGTGCCATATTCAAATCCGAACCATACTATATTAAAATACAAAGGAATACAAAGGAATACAAACAACAACAGACCGGCTGGTCCCTACCAGGCTGTCTGTTTTAGAAGGAAGGTTAAAAGAAGCAAGAAAATTTAAAAACAAGTGAAAGTTTTAAAGCAAAGCAAAGAAAAGAGTTTGAAAGAAAGGAAAGAAATTTGAAGCTAAAGTGAAAATTTTAAAATACAGAGGAGGGAAACCAAGTGAAAATTCTACATTATTTCTACGCGTTAACAAATGCTTCCAACTGGGGTAAATGTAAACAACTTGAAGTCACCCGAAGAGGATGCCAGTGGGCATCGAAACTGTTGTGGAAATAAACTCTGTCTATTAGAGTGGGTTTTTATTATCATATTTCAACTGGGGGTTTAAGGCAAGATAAGCATCTAGTCTCTTTTCGAGGACTCGACCAAATTACTTTGAACTACGCTGGCTGGCAACCCATTCCACAAATTAACTATACAACTGAAGGAAAAAATGTTTAGCTTCATTAGAATTAAAGTGTTTACCCACTAATTTGAAACCATTACCGCGAATTCTATCTGCATTTTTGAAGGTGAAATATTTTTCGACGTCGACATTATTGAAACCTTCATTCATTTTAAACACCAGAATTAAATCTCATCGAATTCGCCTTTTTACAACTGAGAATAAATTTAACGTTTCTAAACCGGCAGCGTATGATTTGTTTCTAAGTCTGGGCATCATCTTCGTAGCCCGTCCCTGCCCTCTCTCCATTCTATGTCCTGTCGTAAATATGGGAACCAGAAGTGAACGCAGTATTCCAGGTGGGGGGCGTACTAAGGAATTATATAATAGCATTGTTTTCTCTGACTTAAATTCAAATGATCTACCAATAAATCTTAAAATTCTATTTACTTTTCTGACCACTTCGATACATCGGATTAAGAGTGTCGGCAACAATAATACCTAAATCTTTCTCTTTCGTAACACTCGTTAGTGTCTTGTCGGGCATAAAATACCTTTGTCTAACGTTGTTTCTACCGATATGCAACGTTTTACAGTTATCTATATTGAAGTTCATTTGCCAAATTTCCACCCACTCCAGTAATTTATTAACATCTTCTTGAATCTTCAAACGTTCTGCGCTGATTTTGTTCGTCTCCGTTAGTTTGGTACCATCCGCAAATTTTGAAATTATACATACTCTTAATTCCTGTGTCGATGTCATTTATATATATATATATATACAGGGCGTCCCAAAAAAATGTATACACACTTTAAATAATTATAAAGGCAGTGTTTATTAAAATACATTTCATTTTCAAAATGTAATAGAATCTACAGACATTATTTAATTGTTTTGTCAACGCCTGTTGTCAAACTGACGTCCGTTCTGGTCCAGGCACTGCTGATAACGCGAAGCAATGGAATCGCAAACATCACGAAACATTTCGTTTGGTATTTGTGTGCATTCTCGTTCAATGGCTGCTCTCAATTCAGCGACTGTTGCAGGTTTTATAGCGTAGACTTTGTCTTTTAAGTATCCCCCCAAAAAAAAGTCTAGTGGTGTGAGGTCTGGTGAACGCGGAGGGTATTCTACGAAACCCCTTCGTCCAATCCACATCCACATCGTGCCAAGTACCACTCGCAATACTCCACTCTTCGGTCCGGATCATCTTCATTAATAGCATGGACTAATCTTGGAATGTAACTTTTCCATTGACAGCGCTTCAAAATGCGTTGGACAGACGATTCTGAAATTCCTACCTCACGACTCGCTTGCCGCACAGATTTTCTTGGACTTTGGTGATACGTTTCCAGTACTCTTTCTGCTTTGTGGGGCTTGTCGATGTCCGTGGTCTTCCGGAACGCTTCTTGTGGACATTCTGAACAGTTCCATCGCTTCAAACTTATCTCTAATTCGAGTGATGGTAAGTCGCGTTGGTGGATCTGTTTGAAACTCCTCCTAAACTGTCTTTGCACTTCAACTGCGTTTTCACACTTCCAGTAGCATTTTAGAATGAATTTCCTTTGTTCAAAGCTTAGTCTGACTGCCATTATTAATTCTAATGGATTTAACTTGGAAAGAAAGAAACATCAATTGAGCTATCAGCTGTTAAAGTGTGTATACATTTTTTTGGGACGCCCTGTATATACAGGGCTATTGAAAATGATTCACCTGATTTCAAATGAGAATATTTTTTAATGTTACAAATACAGAGTGATTTCTGATACATCAACCAAAAGAAAAACTGTCCAAATTTTGTCTCTCACCTCATAAATGCTCTATGTGACTTCCCCTAGTTACACGAGCAACGTCGACACGATAGTCAAATTCCTCCCATACTCGCTCCAGCATGTCCGTTGTCACTGACTCTACGGCAGTAACAATGCGAGTTCGGAGCTCATCCAAAGATGTGGGCAACGGTGGCACGTACACAGTATCCTTAACGTACCCCCAAAGGAAGAAGTCGCATGGTGTAAGATCCGGCGACCTACCGATTTACAGCTCGAAAACTGCAACACACAAAACGCCTTCTGCTGTGCGGACGCCATTTTCACACTGACTGTTTGTTGCTAGGCTAGGCCACGGCATGACTTTGGAGCCCTCTCGCGATGATCTTGTAAAACTCCGATATTTCCACTTTCATGTGGTGTCTGCACGGTTGATAGGTACGAAAGTATTCTCAGTTGAAATCGGATGAATCATTTTGAATAGCCCTGTATATATAAGGCGTATAGAATAGAATAGAAAGGGCGTACGCCCGAAAATCAAGTTTTGAGATAAACGCATTTATTAACCCATTCATGCCTCGCGTCCCCTATGAAGGAAGGTCAAATTGTTAACATTTACACTGGAATTTGAAGGCAGAAATTAAAATCAGTCCTGGCATAAATGGGTTAAGGTTAGCGAACGTTATTACTCGTTGACGACTGAACTGAGTTTAATGGTTTTGGTCTCAAGCCCGTGTGGGTGGGGGCACGTCACACCCACGGAATACAGCGTGTTGGTTACTGCGCGAAAACGGGATATCATATCGGGAAACAGGGGGATACGCCTGTACTATTCTAATGGCCTCATATGATGGGGGGGCTACGTCGTAGCCAATGTCGTGACACCGCTTCCCGTTGATCAGCGAAGTTAAGCGAAATTGGGTCGGATAGTAGTTGGATAGGAAGCCGTCCGCCGCGTCCAAACTATGTAGCGACCCGTGGTTCGGATCCCATGTAAAGCTGCAGTAGGTCCCCATCCGTCATATGACTTTAGATGTTGCGAAGGAGGTTAAACAAAACCAATAATTATTATTACCATATGATGGGACGGGTTTTGGGGAAGTTTGTTTTCTTTTTGCAAAAGAGAATTTAAGTGACTTTTTACATAAATACATACATTATATAAACACATACAGTGGCTTCTCAAATTACTTGGACCACTTACATATTTGACGTGGAATGAGATTTAGAAAAGGTTTTCAAAGAATTAAGATAAGCCGTTTATGGGTATTTGCCCTTTTTCCGATATGTTTAGAGACACGTAGTCTCAGAGGAATGATTGTTATCAAGAACTGTTACCTTTTCTAGGATTTATAAAAAAAAATAGAAAAATCTGAAGGATGGTCCAAGTAATTTTAAAAGCCACTGTACATACATAAATTTTAACTTCATTTGACCATTTCTCCTAAGTCGTAACTAAATAATTTCATAGCTTAGATGGAGTCCATAAGAAAAACAAAGATCACAGATCACAAAGATCATAAGCACGAATCATCCCCAAACTTCCATTACTATATTTCACCTTGCTCACTTTCAAATCATTCACACCAAGCTCTAGTCTCACACTCCACCTATCGCTCACATTCAACTTTCACAATGACCCTACCATGCCAATCACACTCTCACAGTACTACAGTAGGAAGTAACTTATTTGATTAAAATCAAACTTTGTTGATGGTAGTAAAATTTGGTAAACCTTTTTTATCAAGATAAATTATTGAGGATCAGAACCATACCTTGTCAATGGTGATAAAATTTGATAAACCTTTTCGGATCAGCTGAAGATCCGTCACCCCAGCCTTTTATAGTTAGCTTTATAAGTCTAACTAACGAAAATATCACGACCTAACCAATCGTTAGGCCAACTGTACGCCCTTGACGATTGGTTAGGTTAGGTCGTGATATTTCGTTAGTTAGACTTATAAAGCTAACTCAAAAAGGCTCGGGTGACGGATCTTCTGGTGATCCACCTTTTCTACCAAGCAAAGTATTGAGGTTGAATCTCCTTTGCTCAGTCGATGTTATGAACTGCAATTTCATATGGACTTAACCCTTTTGTGCTCAGTGGTACTTTATTGATTTTGTTTTGGCTAACGCCAGACAATTTTACTGAGTCTCAGAAGAGAGTCATTGGTATTGAATGTTAAAATCTATTAATGAATTATTTCATTATGAAAAACTTGTCACTTTTTTCTTTACAACTTGCATGGGTTGCATCGAGGCCCCTTTGGAACATCACTTTCCGTTAAGTCATTGAGGATAAGTGGCGTTGGGTCTTTTCAGTAATTGAATGTGTGACCACCCTCTGCGTTCAGATAATGTACCGACCCGTGGTTCGGACCCCATGTCACAGGATCTTTGCTTTTACGAAGGAGACTAAGCACCTGCTTCACAATTCAGATTTAGTCATAAATCTGATTTGCATTTTTAAATGAATGTCGGTTTTAATTATATATATATATATATAATACAAGGTTGGACAAAATAATGAAGCCATTCAATTTTCTGATGCATGTCTTAATTCTTTTAAAAACATTCTAGATTATTACATTTTAATAATAAATTTCTGTATACTCCTTTTTTTTAACCTGCGAATGTGATATGGCTTCCGAAAAAGGTTTCCCTGACCTTGAAAAGAGGCATGATATTTACAGCATGTCTTCCTGGGAATCCCATTACCAAAACTGCCAAAATATTCACCGTATCACAAGTGTTTCAAAAGTGATATCTACGCGAGAAACGAAATATGGCCTTTATATACAATATATATATATATATTATATATATATATGATCATAAGAGGCGGCATTAATTTCCTGGAAAACCCTGAAGACTTTACACTTAACTTTAATTGACGTATTAACCTTTGCTGGAGAAACACAGTTGATTCTGTTCATTCAAGAATGATACTACCACAAATTAGTGAGCTAACAAGTCAGTGCAACCTGAGAAATCATCAATTTACCTTTGGCAAAATTAACTCTTCATTCTGCCTGATGTTGGGAACAAGAATTACGTACATTTTGTGAAGGATTGTCCATTTTATCACTTATAAGAGATTTAGTGCCTCTAAATCGCACAGTATAATATATATATATATATATATATATATATATATATATATATATATATATACATTTTAACTGCAAACAACACACAGTATAATTAATGTAAAGAACGACGCTTGTGTAGAAGAGCGTTCCGCACAAGATGAGGAGGGAGAACGAACAAATGAAAAATGAGGTACACCCGGGAATCGAACCCGGGATCATCCGAATGCCGGTCAGATATGCTATCCACTACACCACTGCATTAATTATACTGTGTGTTGTTTGCAGTTAAAATGTGTATATGTACGGCATGCGAAGGTGCCCCCCTCAGGGCATTGGTTTCTGCTCGTATGTAGGAGAATTACGACTTCTAGTTGATCGAGGTCCATGGTGTAGTGGATAGCATATCTGACCGGCAATCGGATGATCCCGGGTTCGATTCCCGGTGTGGTACCTCATTTTTCATTTGTTCGTTCTCTCTCTCATCTTGTGCGGAACGCTCTTCTACACAAGCGTCGTTCTTTACATTATATATATATATATATATATATATATATATATATATATATATATATTAACTTTAATTAAAAATTACAACTTTTCCTTAATGATGTTTGGTGTTGTTTATCACTTCCTAACCTGTTTTTGTTATTCATATTCTTATGAACTATTTTCATTAAGTAAGTTTTAGTGTAATAAATTGGTAAGTTTTATTGTAATAAAACTTACCATCTGATATGTATACTTTGCGCACTGTTACTATTATAAACTATTAAAACTATTATAAAACCACTGAAATATGTTCTTAAAAATCAACATTTAACCAACACTCAACTATCTAATTAATTCAGATGGAGCTAATTTTCAATTTCATATCGAACTGAGGACCCCCAGTTAAACTCTGGGTAAACTTGATCAGAAAGCGAACAACTTTGCTTAGAAGTATTGTCTAACAAAATACCTGAAGAAGAAGTGTCACCAATACAGTCTAAAACTTTGAAAGAGATTTGTATTCATATTTTTGTAAACATTGAAACCATTTTTCTGAAAAAACTTTGGAAATTCTTACCAAAATTAATTTTAGGTTAAGAACCTGTTAATTTTAGACTTTAAATTTCCAATATTAGTATATTTATGTTAATTCAACTTTAATAATCATTAAAGTGGTTTATTTTATTCATACTTATTTTATAAAATATATAGAAATTATCTACATATATATAATAGGTTAATGCTCTCTGTCTGTCTGTCTGTCTGTCCCACCCTAAAACACGGAAACGGCTCCTTAAGAGAAAAAATTATTTGGAAAGTTGTTTAAAATTAATCGAAACTTACAGAAAATCTCTCTCTCTCTCTCTCTCTCTCTCTCTCTCTCTCTCTCTCTCTCTCTCTCTCTCTCTCTCTCTCTCTCTCTCTCTCTCTCAGTAGTTAGTCCCCCTCCAACAGCAGGTAGTGACTCTCCTTCCACGTTGGAGGGGGCTCAGGCTCCTGCGGAGATTGTCCCCTCGTTAGTGAGGGGCTCTTCAACTCCCGACAGCCCTGGCTGTTCGGGAAACGGGTCGTGCTAGGGGGCGGGCAGAATAGGGGAGGCTCCCTCCGTGCAATGCTTTTTAATGCTAGGTCGATCAGGAACAAGTTTTGCGAGCTACGGGCGCTCTTAGCATCAGAATACCAGGATATCGTTGCTATCACCGAGTCCTGGATTCATACTGATCGTAGGGACTACGTTGGGGAGTTCGAAATTCCCGGGTATAGAATGTTTCGTAAAGACCGCACCCGAGGGGAGGGGGGTGGGGTACTAATATACGTCAGAGACACGTTGAGTCCGGTTGACTGCCAGTTCCGGTCGGAACGGGAGCTGCTTGGCGTCGATCTGAACGTGGGAGGGACGAACTATAGGTTAATCTTGGTGTACAGACCTCCGCATCTCCTCCTCGAGGAGGATACAGCCCTGTACACCGAACTCAGTAGCCTGCTAGGGGATAGGGTGTGTGTAGTTTAGGAGACTTCAACTGTCGCGGCATAAAGTGGGAAAACAGGAACTGCCGATGCTGAAGGGAGGAGGCTAGTTGACTTTGCTGATGAGAACTTCCTCACTCAGTGGGTCAACGAGCCTACACGAGGCGAAAGTGTTCTAGACTTAGTATTCACGACCGAAGACAACTCGTCACTGGCCTCACCGTTGACGAATCATTGGGCGGGAGTGATCACGGTCTTATTAGGTTCCGTGTGTGCGTCCCTCGGGTGGAACGTAGTAACTCGAGAGGCAGTAAGCTCGATCTCCGGCGGGCGAACTTTGTTAGCCTCAGGGATAGCGTAGGAGAGATGGGGGTTAGAGGTTGGCGGCGATGTTGAGGGAGTGTGGAGTGCATTCCGGGACGAGTTTATGGTGCTGCAGTCTGCTGCCATACCCTCAAAACCGGTCACCCCTGCTTCAACGCAGCCTAAGTGGTTGAATCGTGACATCGCTTCGGCTATCCGAAATAGGAAAGTAGCGTATAGGAGGGCGAAGGCCAATCGTTCCCACGAGAACACTGAAGCGTATGTCCGCCTGTGTAGGGAGTGTTCACCAGGGAGGATACCCGCGTCATCCCCAAGCCAGGCGTGAGGCACGAAGGTGCTGGCCTGGATAGTGTTAGATGTACCGCGACAGTCGTTGCCGATAGAATAGACAAACTGAGCGCGTTTAAGGCTCCTGGGCCAGACCAGTTTCTCCCCAGAGTGTTGCGAGAAGTGCGCGACCAGGTGGCTCCCCACCTGGCTTCGGTCTTCAACAAATCGTTGGAGATGGGCCAGGTGCCTGGTGACTGGAGGGAAGCCAACGTGACCCCAATCTTTAAGAAAGGGGATCACGAAAGTCCAGGGAACTATCGTCCCATTAGTCTCACTTCAGTTGTAGGTAAATTATTAGAAGGGATAATAGCTGATAGGATCGTTGACCATTTGGATTCCTACAAGCTGCTTGGGGACTCCCAACATGGGTTTAGACGGTATAGGTCGTGTCTCACCAACTTGCTCGAGTTTTTCCACGTCATGTTGAGTGAGTACGATAAGAGTAGGGCGATTGATATACTTTATCTCGACTTTCAGAAAGCCTTTGATAAGGTACCTCACCGCCGGCTAATGGCGAAAGTGCGCGCGCTGGGTATCGGTGGGGAAATAGGTAGGTGGATTGAAAACTGGCTGAGGAATAGGCGGCAGAGGGTGGTAATTAAAGGGGCTAGTTCGGGTTGGGCCTCGGTCACTAGTGGGGTTCCTCAAGGTTCCGTTTTGGGGCCACTGTTGTTTATCATTTACATAAATGATATCGACGGTGGCATCGTCAGTCGGATCGCCAAATTCGCTGATGACACCAAGCTTGGGGCCAATGTTGGGACGCCCGAAGCGATCGAGCAACTGCGTGCGGACCTACGTAGGATAGGAGAGTGGTCCGAAAAATGGCAAATGCCGTTCAACTTGGGTAAATGCAAAGTGATGCACATTGGCTACGCCAATCCCAAGTCGGACTACTCGATGTTGGGTAGTAATATCGAGGTGACTGATTTAGAAAAGGACTTGGGTGTGCTAATTAGCAGCGACCTTAAGTTTACGAAACAGTGTGTAGAGGTGGAAAAGAAAGCCCAGAAACTATTGGGTTATATCAGGAGGCAATTTCAGTTTCGGAACAAGGAGATTGTGCTCTCACTGTACAATTCCCTTGTTCGGCCGTACCTGGAGTATGCTGTGCAGTTCTGGTCGCCCACCCTCAGGAAAGATATTGAGAGGCTGGAGCGAGTGCAGGCGAGGGCCACAAAGTTAATCCCTTCCGTTAGGCATATGGGCTACAATCGACGGTTACGCGCCCTGAACTTGTTTTCGCTTGAAACTCGGAGGCTGCGCGGTCAACTGATCGAGGTTTTCAAGCTCTTACGCGGGTTCAACGATGTCGATTTTAGAAGTATGTTTAGTTTAAATGATAACCCAACTCGTAACAATGGTTGGAAGTTGGATTTGAAAAGGTTTAGGACTAGTGTGTGTGGGAATTACTTTACGTATAAGATCTGTGACACATGGAACAGGTTACCTTCGGAAGTTGTGAACAGTTCCTCTGTGGATCAGTTCAAGAAAAGGTTAGACCAAATCTTGCACACTATTTGAGTGTGTACAAAATTTTCCCTGGCACCCGTTGCCATTGGTACCTCCTCGGTATGGGCCGCAAGGCCTTTTGAGGTACTTCTTTTCCTTGTAACTCTCTCTCTCTCTCTAGGGCGATTGATATACTTTATCTCGACTTTCAGAAAACCTTTGATAAGGTACCTCACCGCCGACTAATGGCCAAAGTCCGCGCTCTGGGTATCGGTGGGGAAGTAGGTAGCTAGATTGAAAACTGGGTGAAGAATAGGCGGCAGAGGGTTGTAATTAAAGGGGCTAGCTCGGGTTGGGCGTCGGTCACTAGTGGGGTTCCTCAGGGTTCCGTTTTGGGGCCACTGTTGTTTATCATTTACATAAATGATATCGACGCTGGCATCGTCAGTAGGATCGCCAAATTCGCTGATGACACCAAGCTTGGGGCCAATGTTGGGACGCCCGAAGCGATCGAGCAACTGCGTGCGGACCTACGTAGGATAGGAGAGTGGTCCGAAAAATGGCAAATGCCGTTTAACTTGGGTAAATGAAAGGTGATGCACATTGGCTACGCCAATTTCAAGTCGGACTACTCGATGTTGGGGAGTAATATCGAGGCCACTGATTTGGAAAAGGACTTGAGTGTGCTAAATAGCAGCGACATTAAGTTTACCAAACGGTGCGTAGAGGTGGAAAAGAAAGCCCAGAAGCTGTTGGGTTATATCAGGAGGCAATTTCGATTTCAGAACAAGGAGATTGTGCTCTCTCTGTACAATTCCCTGGTTCTGGTTGCCCACCCTCAGGAAAGATATTGACAGGCTGGAGCGAGTCCAGGCGAGGGCCACAAAGTTAATCCCTTCCGTTAGGCATATAGGCTACAATCGACGATTACGCGCCCTGAATTTGTTTTCGCTGAAAACTCGGAGGCTGCGCGGTCAACTCATCGAAGTTTTGAAGCTCTTACACGGGATCAACGATGTCGATTTTAGAAGCATGTTTAGTTTAAATGATAACTCAACTCGCAAGAATGGTTGGAAATTGGATTTGAAACGGCTTAGCACCAGTGTGTGTGGGAATTACTTTACCTATAAAATCTGTGACACGTGGAACAGGCTACCTTCAGAAGTTGTGAACAGTTCCTCTGCGGATCAGTTCAAGAAAAGGTTAGACTGAAACTGAAACTTGCACACTATTTGAGAGTGTAGAAATTTTTCCCTGGCACCCGTTGCCATTAGTACCACCTCGGTATGGGCCGCAAGGGCTTTTGAGGTACGTCTTTTCCTTGTAACTCCTTGTAACTCTCTCTCTCTCTCTCCATATATATATATATATATATATATATTAGGGTGATTCAAATATGGGGGTAAAATTTTTTTTTTTATATTTTAATGTGTTCAACCCTTTAAATGGTTCATTTCAGCATAAAAACAACTATCCTAAAATATTTTAGCAAATTTTTAATTTTTAGGGGTTGCTACCAGCAATTAAAAATTGACAGAACGACTCAAATTGTCAAATTTTTCCACACCACCCAGGGGGTACAGTACAAGGCGCATTGCTTTTTTTTAATGTGGAAAGCTCCCCCGTAGGTCCTACCATAACCACAAGCATGCATAATTAAACTAGCATGATATTTGAGACATTAGCTGTCCTTACTTCATCAATGTTTCTTTCTTTCTATCAGGGTAAACAGCCCTGTAGTTTTTCACTACTTGTAGCAAGAATTGTTTTTGATCTTCGTCATGTGTTAGTATTTTATTATATTCATCCATTAATTTTACTCCTCTTTCCGCTATATCATTCACGACTTTCCACTGTTTGATAGATTTCTTAGCGGAGTTATACTCTTCATCATTATGCCATTCTTTAGCATCTTTGAGTAAAATTTTGAACTAAATTCTGTTATTGTAAAGAATCTTTGAGTATTTGATGACAAAATCTTCTAATTTCTTCGTTGGAATAAGTGCAGGATCTAGAAAAGCCTGTTTTTCAGGAAGAGTTTCTGTTGTATTTTGCAAGGCCTTTACAATTTTGTTTTTCGTTTCAGTAGGCACTTCATCATCATAAAAGGCCAAGGCTACCAGTTCTTCTGATAGGTACCAGAGGTGACCTAACAGTTTTTTAATAGCAACAATGCAATTGTGTCATTTATTTGTTTGTAGACTACAAGATTCTGTAATAATTCCAGATCAAGACGAGGAGCGCAAGATGGCACAGGAGCTGTAAACCATGCCTTTACATATAACCGAGTAGCAAATAGACAGATGTCTTTTAGTCCTTTTTTGTCTTTTACTGAAATTTTGAACTGAGATTTGAACATAAAATTTTTTAATGAATATGTAATTTTGGCCATCCACCTAGCCCGATGAAGTCCCGCTGGATGTTTAAATTTGATTCCACCTTTTGGTTCACCTCCCAAAAAAATAATTGTTAACTGCAATAGTTCTAGGTAATCGTCTCTTGGTTGGAATGTATCTAGTTGATTTGTTGCAAATATAATTATGTCATCTTTGATGTCATGAATATTTTCATAGATATCTGGATCTGATAATGCTGTTTCGTAGTCCTCCTTATTAATGATTGACCATTTTTCTCTGAACTTCTTAAAAAGGACTATATCTGGGCCAGAAGATGGTGATAAAGACTTTGAAACAACAGCTTCCAGCATAATTTCAAATATGGTGTCGACATGCCAGCCACAATAAATCGTTGTCGAATTTTTGTTTTAGAAGAATAGCTGCACCATTTCTAGGACCAGTATTGGCTGCCGTTGTATTGAAACACATGCATTTTATTTGTTCGCAGATGTCCCATTCAAGCGATGTCTGATTGTTTGCATTAAAAAGAGACGCATTTCTGTCACTCAATTTTGCAACATCAAGACTTCCTAATAATTTATCATCAAACAATTTTCTACGTTTGCCAACCTTACTTTTCCATGTTGAAGGTTGTGCAGCACAGAAACCAGATTCATCGCTTTTACTCTCCTCTGATTCTGATTCTGATGATGTACTGGTGAGTATGACAGCCTCTTCATTCTTCTTTCTTTTGATCTCTTCTTCTGCTTTCCTCTTTTCATAACGTTGTTGCTTTTCTGCTGCTCTTTGCTCTTTTTTAGCAACAGCCTTATCAATGGTACCCATTTTTCCATGACGTCCCTTCTCACGTTGCATTTTCAAGAATTTCTTATCATCTTCTATTTTTATAAGCTGCATAGCATTCTCATGAGCAATGTCAAATAAGTTTTCCAGTTTATCTTTCCATTTTTCTTCTTTATTATTTAAATTTTGTGATATTTTCAATTTGTTTGCTTTGTTTTTCTTAAGCAGCTGTCATTCCTTCAGTATTCCTTGAATTTTATCTACTACATGTATTCTTTGTTTTACTGGTATTCCTGCTTTTTTCCAAACTGCTAGCACATCATCTGCAGTAGAGCAGCATGATTCTCTAATGTCTTGCTTTTTAATATTTCTGTAGTGCATGAAGAGGGCCATCATTTCCTTCTCTTATGGTAATACGGATGTTTTTAGTACTACAGAGTGCTGCCCAATTAGCCATACTTCAGTTTCTTTTCTTGTAGAACTTCTCCCAAGTGAGCAACTGGGTGATGGTGAGTTAGGCCTAGCTTCTATAATCGATTAATTGGTATCAAAATTACGAGTTCCAAGCAACAATTAAAAGCAAGCTAGTATATAAACCATTAATTAAAAATTCTGAAATATAAACAATTAAACATAAAATCATAAGTTGTAAAAACACAAAAATTGAAAAAGAGGGAAACTTTGACGCCTGGTAGCACATAGTAAATTTTATTTAAAATTCACCAAATTTGGCATACACTACTTTTTTGTCATAGGGAACAAAAATACGGGTTGAACAATTAAAAAAAAAAACTTTGATTTTTTTGAATCACCCTAATATATATATATATATATATATATATATATATATATATATATATTATATATATAGCTGAAATCAGATAATGTTTGTCTGTTTGTGTATGTGCTCATTCCGGGAAATATTATTAAAAAATAGTTGCCCTTGTTGGTTTTTTAACCGTGATATTTTTACCACGGGCTTCTGCTAGTTGTTAATATAAGTAGGCCTATATGCACTTTTTAACTGCATACAAATTGCCATACTACAGAATATAGGATCCCAGGAATATATATATATATATATATATATATAATATATATATATATATATATATATATAAAACTTGACTCTAAAAGGCAAAGTGTTAAAACCCGGGCAGATTTCCAGTATAAATTTGTATTTTTATAATTCATTTGATCTTGTGCTAAAAATCGATATTTTTCCTTACAAATCTGTATGCCTCTTTATTAATCCTTTAATTTTTAATTTTTATTTTTACTTCTCTATTTATTGCATATATATATATACAGGGTGTCCGAGAATTATCTGTACAAATTTTTGCTGTTATTAAATTCCAGTTTGTCCCATTTTACAGAGAATCTCATTAAATTTTTTCTGATACCACGTTTTGACAAGTTTTTTAGAAATGTACGCGGGTGACAGACATTGATGATTTAAAAGCAAGAATCACAGCTGCTATTGAGCGAATTGATGTGGATATGCTGCAGCGTACATGGCAACATTTGGATTATCGATTGGATGTTTTGCGAATCACTGATGGTGCACATATCGAATGTTTGTAACAACGTTACTTTAATAAAAGAAACTTTTGAAAATACAGATTCTAAATAATCTTGTTTAAGAATTTTACGTGTGTTATCAAGAATTTTATTAAAAGATGAAATTGTACAGATAATGTTCGGACACACTGGAATTTCTAAAAAACTTGTCAAACTTGGTATAAGAAAAAACTTAATGAGATTCTTTGTAAAATGGGACAACACTGGAATTTCTACACTTCATGGTTGACTTTTATAACAGCCAAAAGTTGTACAGATAATTCTCGGACACCCTGTATATATATATATATATATAATATATATATGTGTGTGTGTGTGGTGTAGATATGTATGTGTATATATATATTATATATATGTTTCTGTGTATGTATGTTATTTATTTATTTATTTTTTCTTTTTTTTTCTTTCTGTAACCTATATATAGGCCGTAACCTTTTATGTACTTCAGTGTTCCTGAGGATGTCATTAGACGAAAGCGCTTGAGCACCTTTTTGTTTCCTTTCCTTCGTGGTTTTATTCATATATATATATATATATATATATATTTCCTGTCAACCATAAGTGTAGCGTACACACTTTTCGTGCCAAAGCTGTACTGGCCACTGGATTAGCATAATCTGTAATTTTTGGCCACTGGATTAGCATAATTTATAAAATTGTAAGTAATCAACAAATAAGTTCAAGAAAAATTTATTATATTGAATAAAATGTATGAAATGAAGTCCAATTAGGGTTCAGAAGTGTAATATTCGTAGCTCC
Organism: Bathynomus jamesi; assembly: GCA_023014485.1. NCBI lineage: Eukaryota > Metazoa > Arthropoda > Malacostraca > Isopoda > Cirolanidae > Bathynomus > Bathynomus jamesi. The sequence goes on from JAJOZX010003279.1 coordinate 171,312, forward strand.
TCCCTTTGCTTTTCAGTACTGTCATTATTCTTGAAGGCATAGCATAGAGTCAATCAATGTCTTGCAGTAGTCTGCCGAAATTTCTTGTGTCCAAACCAGTTTAATTTTATCGTTCAAATCTTGAACAGATGTTGGTCTAAGTCGAGCAATCTTTTTCTTAATTATTGCCCACCAGTTCTCTATCGGGTTGAGGTCAGGTGAACTGCCAGGCCATGGCTGGAGGACCTCAATGTGATTTGCTTCTAACCAGCTTTTTACCAACCAGGACGATAGGATCTCGGCTGGAAGTCAGCTTGTAAGGCGTTGTCTTATGGCGCGTGTACTCACAGACACCTCCTTTGGCAGTTGCAATAAAATAAAAGACGAAGAGGCTGTTAGCTGTGCGACAACAGTCCGTCTCATTAAACAGTCGGACCTCCTCAATGTGGCGCGTTCTCTCCTTGGGCGATTTCTGGCTTCATAACTGCCTGTAGCATTATACGAATGACAAACATCTTTGCACAACAGATTGGGATGCACCAAGACGTGTTCCTATAGCCGCATAGCGTGAGTCCTTCATGACGTAGTGCAACCATAACCGCCACTGTCGTTGCACAAATATCCTTATTTTTGCCCATTTTCAAGACGCAGCAAATACTTAAAACGATACAATAAATATAGCTAAATAATTCCAATTATATATTTGCACTTAATTTTGATTGGTTGCATGCTAATATCACGTCATTATTATGCTATAAGTACATACACGTATATAATTTCACTAAATTACAAGACTTGAAAAAGTACAGATTATGTTAATCCAGTGGCCAGCATAGTATATTAGACACCATGTACCGACGTTTTGGGACCAACGAGAAAATCTGTGTATAAGTCGGACAAAAAATTTGGTACCGGGAAAACGTCCCAAAAAGTTTACACGTTCCCAAATTGTCAAGGCTGGAGCACAATGTTGGTGCCAATTTGCGCACGCGCGCGCGCACACACACACACACTCTCTCTCTCTCCATATATATATATATACCGTAAAATTCGGTGTACAAGTCGACGTGGTGTATAAGTCGACCCAAGATTTTGCTTAAGAAATTCGTGTTTCAAGATATATCCTTTGTATAAGTCGATCGATCCCCCACTCCTCCACTAACCAACCAACCATTCATTCAAAAAATGTGGGATTAGTAATCAAATAGATGGGATGGAAGATGATTTGTTGTGGAGAGATAGTGATAACGAAGAAGATGCAGCAAACAATTTAAGCGATTCCAATTCAGATTCAGATACATATGGCGACCTTGATCCTAATTCTAACTAAATTTTTAAAGTTTTTTATTGTCTTTTAACCTTTTAACTGTGTTTTTAATAAATAAAGTGTAATTCAATATCTGTATTTGAGCTCATCCTTGATCATGTGCACCAGTTTACCTCTCTTGGATTAAGGTTCTGATTTCATACTTGTTGTATAAGTCGACACTAAAATTTAAAGATATTTTTTAAGGCTTTAAACATCGACTTGTACACCGAATTTTACGGTATATATATATATATATATATATATATATATATATATATATATATATATATATATATATATATATATATATACCGTATATATATAGATATATATATACATATACATATATATATATAATATATATATATATATATATATATATATATATATATATATATATAAAGATAATATTACGAAAAGAAAATTCAGAGCTGAAATTAAAAAAAAAAAAAATTGAAGCGTGAAACCCATCACGAATTCCATTCGTGACATGTTTATTCTTTCTCACTTTCAGAATTCATTCGTACGTGATCTATTTTCGTGAGCTTTACATCATTTTAATAGGAAAAGGCATCCATTTTCTCGCGCGAAACCTAACTTAAAGTAATCTCTGCAAGGCATTAAATATGGGCCTCGAAACAGCGATATATATATATATATATATATATATATACATTCAACTGCAAAGAACACGCAGTATAAATAACGTAAAGAACGACGCTTGTATAGGAGATATTCCGCGCAAGACGAGAAAGAGAAAACAACAAATGAAAAAATGAAGTACCACCTGGGAATCGAACCCGGGATCTTCCGATTGCCGGTCAGACGCGATAACCACTACACCATGGACTCCACTCTTCCAAATGCCGTAATTCCTCTACATACTCGCAGAAACCAATGCCCCAAGGGGGCACCTCCCGCTTGCCGTAACATTATATACATATATATATATAGAGAGAGAGAGAGAGAGAGAGAGAGAGAGAGATTATAATGTATCTATTACATTATAATCTCTCTCTCTCTCTCTCTCTCTCTCTCTCTCTCTCTCTCTCTCTCTCTCTCTCTCTCTCTGACCGAACGCAAAGTAATTACCAAATGGGCAAGTACTAAATAAAGTACACACCACTTTCTATTGTAAAGCTCAACCTTAGAAAATGCGTAACCCCCAATCGTATTTTCTTATCTTTATTCGACGTTTTCTGTAATTTGTAACGATTTTAGGACAGACTTCTTAATTTTACTTCATAAAATATCATAAAGACAAAATGAATTCCCAAAAACTTTATTATAAGAATATTGAAGAAATTGAATTTTTTTGGAAAATGCTCTTTTCTGCTTGGTTGTCTTCAAGGGTGTGTTTTTGGGGGTGGAATAGTTCTTTTAAAAAAAAAATTGAAGATTCTCTTCCAACATTTAGGAACATAAAGTAAAAAATGTAATTTCCTTGCCACACCCAATCTCCGCCGGTGAAATTTTGGGGATCCGGTTCCCACTTTCTCTTCTTCACTAAAGAGTTGGATGTAAAAGTGGGTTGCTGACATGTTAAAAGGCTGTATTTGACAAATTTTTACTAATGGCGGGAGTAAAGTAAGTTTGATTTTTAAATAATCGTCATTGATTTACTTATCCTTAATCACACTCATTACTCATTATTAACCTAACCTAACCTTGATGAAGTGATCATGAGTCCACAGACGTGAAATGATTTGTTTCATACGAGGACTGTAACATATATACACTCAAATTCAATGGCACTTCAATTTCGACATCAAAATTTGATTTCAAAAGAAAAATTATAGGATCACCTGAAGATCAGGGCCTCCATGTATTCTTGTTTTTTGCTTTACAGTACCAAATATAATAATAAATTAAATTGAATGCCCGGTTAGGTCAACTGTACGCCCTTGACGATTGGTTAGGTTAAGTCGTGATTTTTTTACGTTAGTTTTAACGAAGATATCATTTGGTAATTGAGGCTGGGGGCCCTGATCTTCAGGTGATCCAAATTATATTCTACTCAAATTTCAATTATTATTAAAGACGTTTTAAAAAAATAGATCTTTTCTCGCTATCGTGAACCACCAGAAGAAGGTTTACTGAAGAGGGATTGATTTTTGCTCAAAGTAAGCTCCACAATGCATAGTGCCCACTTTACTGCCTTCATTCTGGCTAATGCCAGACGATTTTATTGTCTTAAGGCAGAATTCTATGCAAAACAAGGCTAAATGACTAAAAAGCTTTTTAACCTCATATTTAGAATACAGGATGTAACAAAAGTCCTGTCTATTAGTTTTTATTAAATATTCTATTGCTCTCATTTGTTTTGGTAAAGTTGAAGAAAGAAAGAGCATTGTATAATCACACGCCACAAGTGAAGGTGGGGTTATTCTTGTTATAGGCTACATGTCGAGATCTCCACACCTCTCACCATTTTTTACGGGGTCATCGAAAGGTGATTTATGACTCTCGACCACGGACTAACGAACAATTAAAAGAGAATATTTATAATGCCATCTAGGACGTTTTGGCGCCGACATTTTGGCGCTGGACGTTTTGGCGCCGCCGTTTGGGCGCGGAGCCGGTTTGGCGCCGCCGTTAATTAGTATTAAGTATTAAGTAGTAATACTTGGTTATTAACCTGAAGTGCTGTCTGTCTTTTCAGATAAGTTGTGTTGTTGCCCTTAATAGCAGAAATGTCTGAAAATATATCAAGTAAGAAAGGGAAACAGAAGTTTTCACATAATGGATATTTGTATGTGTTTGATAAATGTAGCAAGCGCGACCCTTCGTTACTTTTTTGGCGGTGCGAGCAAAAGAGTCAGTGTATTATAAGGTGTATATATAATATGGGTACTTTTCCGTTATCTGCCCCATTGACGATTGGTTAGGTTCAGTCATGATATTTTCGTTAAAACTAACAAAAATATCACAACTTAACCTAACCAATCGCCACTGCCCGGTTAGGTCAACTGTACGCCCTTGACGATTGGTTAGGTTAAGTCGTGATATTTTCGTTAGTTTTAACAAAAATATCACGACTTAACCTAACCAATCGTCAAACGGCGCCAAACGGTGGCGCCCAAACGGCGGCGCCAAAACGTCGGCGCCAGAACGTCGGCGCCAAAACGTCCCATTCCGTTCATAATGAGGGTGACAACTTCTGTTTGGAAATATCCAGTGTGATAGGAAAAACCCTGTGTAAAGAGCTTCATGGGTTTCAGATGAAACATTTACTGAGGTACTGTACTTGCTACTTCCCATGGGTCCACACATTTGCTACAGGGAGCTACAACACACAGTATATACAGGGTGTCCCAAAAGTCCCTATCTATTTTGTTGAAATAGGCTGAATTTCAAATGAATGTTTTAATGACATGATTGCATGCACCTTTCTAGACAAATACATGCATTAGATTTCTATTTTAATTATTTTAAAATTTTTAATTAATTTTTTCAGATCCATATCATTGGTGATGGATGTGCATGAACGCGTTATGATAGTAACATATCGCATCAGAGGAATGAAATGTTGTGAAATTAGAGACCGATTCTCAAGAAGGTTTCATAAGCCTCGACCGACAGATAAAGCAATTCGTGAATTGATGAACAAATTCAAAAGGACTGGATCTGTGCATGATGAAGGAAGAAGTGGACGCCCGAGAACAGTGCAACAAAACATTGAATCTGTTCGCATAATGTTCGAAGACGATCAAAGAATGTCAGTTCGCCAAGCATCCCACAGATTGACCATACCCAAAACAACTGTTCACAGAGTCTTGCGTTCGACGCTGAAGAAGAAGTGTTATCACATTCAGCTGTTACACAGCTTACACGAGGAAGATTTTCCAAAACGAGCAGCAATGTGTGCGGAACTGGTCAAACAAATCCAAAATAACAATTTAATGGACCACATTTTGTTTAGCGATGAGGCGACTTTTCACACCTGTGGTAAAATCAATCGACATAATTGTCGCATCTGGGCTAATGAAAAGCCAACTGAGTTCACTGAATGGGAAAGAAACTCACCTAAAGTCAACGTGTGGCTTGGAATGACGAAGTCTAAGATTTACGGGCACTTTTTCTTTGCAGAGGCTACAGTGACAGGGCTTGTTTACTTTGATATGCTTCAAAATTTTCTAGAACCTCAACTTCTTGAGATGGCATTCTCGACAAGGTAGTCTTTCAGCAGGATGGGGTACCATGTCATTATGCCAGAATTGTTCAGACATACCTAAACGAGCGTTTTCCAAATCGTTGGATTGGACGTGGAGGAAATAGGCCCTGGGCAGCGCGATCTCCGGATTTGACCCCATTGGATTTCTTTGCATAGGGTTTCATTAAATCAGAGGTCTATCGCAGAAATATTCGAGATTTACCAGATCTGCGAGATCGCATTAGGCAAGCAGTTGAGAAAATAACCCCTGAAATGCTCGGAAATGTGTTCCGCAATGCAGCTGACCCATGACGAATTGACTGTTTCACATCATCTTGCATGATCTATCGACATGTCATTCTAATTTCTTATACTCGTTTCCCTTTTTTTCCGGATTCTGAATTAAACTGTAATGGATCGCTGGCTTTGTTTTCTTTGTAAGGGCCGCTCTCTGGACAATCTTTTGTGCCCACTGAATCGTGTTTCAGGGGGAGCCGAAAAAGACTATGCGACTGTGATCTCAAGAATAAAAGAACTCGAAAGCTTTGGGGAACTGCCAGAAGGCATTCTATATGATGCTAGGATGCTAACCCCGGTGTATTGCGTGGCCAACTATCCAAATGGCACAAAAAGTGCTATGATAAAATCTTCGCTCGGTTCCTCCAGACGGCTCAAACCAAATTTCGCCAAATATCAACATGGCAAAATGTCTCCAAACCATCAACATCTCAAGTTGCTATACCCGTCGTCACTGCGCCTAGAGCCTCCGGGAGGCTGAGAGGCCAATCCAACATAAAAAAGTATAAAATTTATGGGACATCAAGCGAGAGCCTCCATCGCGTGTCGACCACATCCATGGATGTCAACATTAGGATGGGCATTCAGGTCCTCAGAGACTTCGATATTATGGCCAGGCTGCCTCCTGGAGGTAATCTCAGGACATCCGATGCCCTGTACTATTTCATTTGCCTGTCTGCCTTCAACGGCCGAGTACGAAGCAAGCAACCGGAAGCTGCGAGTGATCCAAAGATATAAGTAAAGAGGCCTGGTTTCAGGCTCTTGAGGAGCTCTACGGGGAAGTGAGTTGGGAAGTTGTTGTGGGGAAAATGTCTTTCAAGCTCAAAGAATTGAGGGGATAGTTGTGTGAGGCACTGAAACAACGGGGTTGTGAGGAAACTTTGTCCATCACAGTCAACCGAAAGAATCGATCATTAGTCGTTTTCCTGGGCTGAAAGAGGAGACTGATGGGAAGAATGTGATCCTCGTGTTCCTTAATACAATGAAGGAAATCATGAAGTTAGCTAGGGTGGGAACTGCGGAAAGTCATTCTTGGATCTTAGCAAAGGCTGCGGGTATTTTTCGGCGAGAGATCGAGCAAAGCCCATCCTGGTGTTTCAATGAGGAGTTTGAAGATGGGTGCCAAGAAAAACCAATCCCTCCAACACTAAAATTCTTCATCCGAATGACCCTTGAAGGACGTTCACTTCAAACCGAATCGAACCAGCCGGCGCCTGACAATTGGGCAGCTGATACCCTACAACACCATTTCGAAAAGTGTTAAGTCTAATACGAGCAAATCCTGCACTCTGCTGCTAAGTTCGTTCGTTGGGCTTTACTGTTACTCTCAATTCAGAAGCAAGGTATTTGTCAATCTCCTGAACAAACCCGGAGCATCCGACAACTACAAAAGAGTCATTCAACGTGAACAAGTGTTCTCTTCCTTATCCCAACGATTCACAGAAGAAGGGCTGGTTTGCCCGATGAATCTCCAGAACAGTGTCTTTACGATTGGTGTAAACGATAATATCGATCACAATCAATTTTCAATTATTGCGAAAGAGGCTTTCCATAGGATTCCTATGAGCCTCTTCCAAGTCAAATCAACACGTGAACCAGGGATTCCTCCTGAGCAAAGATCAAGTGAGGAGATTCATGTCGAAAGCTGCCTGCCAAAGTCGTACACGTTCGTACCTCAGCTGGATGTTGATGTTACAAGGGCTGCGATACCACCCATGCTTCTAGTCACCGTCCCGAAGAATCCATCCATCTTCGAAAAGACCTCCAAAGAAAAACAAGAATGGCTGGGTCACATTACACATGCTCTAACTTAAGAATCCTTCAAGGAAGTGTCATGACCAGGATATAACGCCGCAGAGTTGAAGAATGCAGATGACAGTGAAAGAAAGCTTCCAGCGAGCAAGGTTGTTCTTCCTTTGTTTTACGAGAAGACAAATTCTGCTTCAGTAATCAAACACGGGCTGGAGAAACAAATGGAAGCTATCCAACACGTCACTCCTGGGCAAATCTCAGTGTCTGCTACGGATCAACCCCTGTTCGCTCTATCGAAGTTCTTACAGTGGACGTATCCTGCCCTCGGAGAGGAGAAGCTGGTACTCATGCTTAGCGGCATGCACACAGAAATGGCAATGTTGTCGACAATCAGGAACGTTCTTCAAGGGTCTGGCTGGATCACAGCATTACCACAGGCTGGAGTGGTTGGCCGTGGAGTTACTCAGGCAATGCTTCCAGGCACTCGACTGACAAAGGCCCGTTACGGTCATCAGGTCGCGGTTGCTGATCTCTGGGAGGTCAGAAAGGAAGCTCTGGAAGAAACTCCCGAATTCATGGACGATGAGAGAGTTTGACTATCAGCAATGCAAAAGAAGTCGTCAACATTCTACTTCTTGAATCTCGTGATGCAGATGGAGGTACTTCTCTTTGTCCGAGCACATCGCGAGGGAGACTTCAAACTGTACATCGAGACCTTGGAACAGTTCATGCCATTCTTCTTCAGCTTGAATCACATGCACTACGTCCGGTGGGCAAGTGTGCACGTCCGGGACATGCGGACTCTTCCGGAAGCAATCAGAGGCGAATTTTTCGAGCACAAGAACTGGGTGATCCAAAATACCACGGCAAGATTTTCAAGCCTCCCACTCGACCAGTGCCACGAACAAAACAACAAGGATGTCAAAGGGGTAGGTGGGATCATCGGGCTAACTGCAAACCCCAATGCCATGGAGAAGTGGCTCGTGTGTGGACCGACACTAACTGAAGCCTTCACCAAGTTCAACGGAGAAATCCTTGGGGATACACAAGTCGAAGAGACCTTGAAGCATCATGGAGAAGGGAGAGCCGCACAGATCTTCTTCTCGAGAGACGTACAGGCTCTGGCGTCAACGATTGCGGAACTCAGGAACCGCTTCAGTTGCGACTTCCTTGAACTTGTGACGTTGGGAAGTGACATCATGCCCGAGTCTTCCCTCAAGTGTCTAAGGGAAGTCGTCGCGCTTGGCAAGGATCAGCACTCTCGATTCCAACAAGAAAGGTTCAATGACCGTTCGAAGCACATCACAGACCACGTTCCAAAGCACAGCGCAAAGATCTTTGCTGTGCCGAAAGGAACCTGTAGTAAAGAGAAAGGTTCATGCGGAAATTGGGGGTCTGATATAGTCTTTTATTCTCTTCGGGAAGATGTACATTTCGGCTCAAAACAGGAAAGGAGACCTAAAGGAATTTTTCCCCACGAGATCTACGATTACCCTCATCCCTGGCGGTGAAGGATCCATGTTCCTGGAAACGAAGGCCGATCTCTTGGGATGTTTGCAGAAGGCTGTTCTCGGTGCTGAGGAGCAGACAAATTATCCCGATCCTTTGATTGCATGATCTACGACGGATCTGTGATTCTGAGGCTGGTCACTCCATACACGGCATGCACGACGTTCGACAAATACGCTAAAGTCTTTCTGAAGCACATCTTCTTGACTATTGTTCAAGGATCGATCTTGTTTGGGACGAATATTGGACGAGAGTCTTAAGGAGCACACCAGGGAGAAAAGTGGGTTTGGACGAGGATCAAAGTGAATGGGAATACCCGAATGCGAATGCCATCAGAAAACAAGTAGGGAGATTTTCTCCATGATGCTACGAACAAAGCGGAGGTGATCCAATTCATTAACTCGAAGGTCATAGCCATGGAGGAACTTCCAACTTTCAAAACAATAGGACTGCATTATGCATTATTTTCAGAGGTAATACACGCATCAGCTGCTTCTATTCTCCATCCTATAATTTATTTTCCCTTTTTTTGCAGGAACTAAAGTACTTCACTCGGGACCAGAATCCGCCATGTCAACTTGTGACCACAAAGAGGCTGACTGTCTCATTGCCGTAAATCTCCTCCATGCCGCAGCAGAAGATCTTGCAGTGATCGAGGTGAGGTAATCCGTCCCTTCTTTTCGTAAATTTTTTATGAGAATTCCAAATCGCGTGTCAGTGTTTAGATTCATTTTAATAACTATCCTATTATAGTAAAAGGCTAAGCTGTGTATTCATTCATTCGTTTTATTCTGTATTTTTACATTCATTCCATGAACAATGCTGTGCGGTTGTTTTGTGCGGACAAATAGCCAACTTTTATCCAGGCGTTGAAGTATGGCTCATGCTCAGGAGGAGCAAAAGCTTGACGCAACTCTGTCTAAATGATTTGGTCGAAGCTTTCGGGAAGGGAAAGGGAAGGTTACGTCTTGGAACGTATGGAGGAACTTCGGTGAAGAAATGACGCTGACGATGAAATACCTGACGATGAAAGACATCTCCCAGGTCAGAGAGGGAGATGAAAGCTTCCAAACCCTTCAACGATTCGTGTGCCGCCTTTACGACAAAACATTTGGACTGAAACAAGTCAATCTTCTTTGGGAAGCGTTGTTCTACAGAGCCCTCTATCAGGTGTCCATCTGGGCCAGAAGCGGCACTCTTCTTCTGAAAATGCCATCTTCAGAAGAGTACGGATGGAAGAAAGCTTTATACACTCCCTCCTGGAGCCCCCGTTGGATGTCATAGCACCTCTTGCACTACTTCAGCATTTTAGATGTAAGAAGCCATGTCACTCCTGCACTTACTTGCAAACAATCTGCACTTACCTGCAATCGGCTGTGCTCTTGTTCCTACGAGAAATGACGATGAACAGGTGAGCTCATGACTATGACCTTCATGAATGCCAAATACAAAATCATGAGGACTCCTGATGTCAATAAAAACACCGCAAACAAATTCGTTTCATTGAGCCCTCCAGTTTCATATGTCCCACGATGGATTTTCTTTTGTGGAAAAGCTAAAACGAACCTTGGTCGTGGGTCAAGGTCACAGTTCAGGTCATCACAATTATCATAATTACCTTTGTCTTATCGAGACGTTTGATATAATAGGTCACACGGCATAGTTTATGCTATTTTTAGAGAAAACAAACACGATGGTCACCTCGTGTGTGTGACCTGGTGACCTGAGGAGTTGCGCGTGTCCTACAAGGTGCCTTTCTTTTATTACAAAGATCATTTTCACACCAAAACCAGCTTTCTAAACTTTGGGAAGCCGATCTACTGTAGACGCCTTTTAAGCATGTGACCTTGAAACCTTGATTGACCTTGACCTTTGAACTTTTGTCCTTTAGGGTAAAAAATTTCGATCTCCCCATAGAATATTTGTATAAAAATTCAAACTTTTGACCACTGTTGCGACAAATTTGCAGATATTCCTCTGACTATTTATTACCAGGACTTTCCTAATAACAGACCAAAGCTTAATTTCCAAAATGGAATTAATCAAACTAAAGTATGGTAAATACGCATGAACCCAGTGAGCCCCTAATTTGGGAAACAATATATATATATATATATATATATATATATATATATATATATATATGTGTGTGTGTGTGTGTGTGTGTGTGTGTGTGCGCGCAAGGCGAGTTCTCTCATCACAATTCCAATAATTTAATGAATTCCTAAATTTATCATCTGCTTTTGGAAATTCGCCTTTCATTAGGAAAGGCGAAGTACCTTTCCATTTATCATATTATTATATCGTAACCTTATCAGTATTGTTATTATTGAAACACAGTTGCGTTTCATAAACTTTAAATTTTGAATAAATTCAATATAAAACACACACACACACACACACACACACACACACACACACACACACACACTCGGAAGCAATAATACATCACATAACATTCAGACGTCTTAAAATTGATAATAGTCTTTGTGAATTTCCAAATAACTACGAGTAATATATATATATATATAAGAGAGAGAGAGAGAGAGAGAGAGAGAGAGAGAGAGAGAGAGAGAGAGAGTAATTACGACTGATTAATTTATGAATGGTTTTCTAGGATCGATTACATCATTTTGATACATTTGTTTTTTATACTTTTGTAAGTACAATTTTTTATATAATTATTATTCCATTTAGTATCGCTGTAAACGAATTAACCGCCCCCGAGTTCGATTCTCGGCGATGGTAGGCGGCGCTCAGCTAACTCACTTATTCGTCCTCCCATACAAAAAAGTTGATTGATAGATAAATGGGTATCCTGGGTAGCGTAGTGGTTAAGACGCTGGGTTGCTGATCGGGAGGTCGTGAGATCGAGTCCGGGAGAGTACTTTGGGGATGTTCAATTACTCTGTGACAGAGAGGACCTACAGCTTTATGGGGTCTGAACCACGAGTCGCTACATCATCTGGATGCAGAGAACGATCAACCATCAAACTACTACCCAGAAGCGATGTCGCTTAACATGGTCAGGATGCAGACCTTATGGATTTGGAGAATGTGATCAGTTGCAGAGAGTGTCCCAAAAGTCTGAATCTATTTCTTGCTTACTCCTTACAAGAAACAGATTGAAACTTTTGGGACATCTTGTATCCCAATAAATTCTTGTTGTAAACTCAAATATGTTCTTTATGGATTGTGTGACTTCTCTATTTCTCTTCAGACCTGTTACTACAATATTTGTACTTATATTATTTATAATGATGATGATGATAATGCTAATGATAATAATGATTACAATGATTATAATGATAATAATACATTGGATTGTAAATTGTCAAACTAATGTGTTTATTTTAATATTAATAAAGGTTATTCAATTAATTTCAATTCAAATGATAATGTTTATTGGCAGGAGACAGATCCCATAAAAAAAAGGCACAGTATCCATCAAGGTAATCAACGATAGAACCAATCAAACAATAAAAAACAAAAATAAAAAAAGGCCTATGGTAATAAAGTAATTAAAAAATTAAAAAATTAAAAATATGTTTACTCAAAAAAGAATACAAGTTACGGTGTTTTACAATTTTTAGATATTTGTTAAGATATTCACATATTCTCATCTGAATAGGCACTTGAAAGCATGGAAGCTTTTTAGGCAAAATTAATGGCATTTGCCTTATTTATTACATAACGTGAAAATGGCAAGTAATAGTAACAGTGATAACAAATAATAATAATAATAATAATAATAATAATAATATAATAATACATAAAATATAAAGCTTAGAAAATGTTACATAATTTTAAATTAAATGATTTATTGTATATTTAATATAAAATAAATGATGCTTAATAAAAATAATATAAAAAAGACTAAAATGCTTAATGTAATTAGCATATTTTAAATAGTTGATTATAAAATGAACATTTCATTACTATGGTGATAATGGCGGTAGTGAACTTATACATTAGTAAGAGTTAATGAAGTGCTTTTTTAGTGATTTGCGAAATGCAATTAATGATGAAGCCTGCCTGATATGCAGGCATTTCCTGCATTTCCTGCAGTTTCTCTTCTATGGTTCGGTTTGTGTATAAAATCACTGCGCAGTCTGGTGTTATAACGAAGTGTATTTGATGGAGTGGGTGATTGCTCTTTGAATGGGTGATGTATGTTGATTTTTATTGATAACTTTGAACATATTCACAGCAACACTGAATTTGTATAAATCAATTAGTTTTAAAATATTTAAATCTTTAAAAAATGGGGAAGTGTGACTTTGTCTGTTGTCATTATTCGAGAGAGTTGGCAGACATTTTATATGAATTCCTTCCAAAGGATGTTTTATATATTTCTTTGAGCTACTCCATGTTGTAATGTAATATAATAAATGTGGATGGATGAAGGAATAATACAGGGTAAGGAGTGCGTTTTGAGGAAGGGTCGTTTTTAGTTTAAATAATATGGAGAGAAATCTTGATATTTTGGATCTGATATGTTATACATGACTTTTGAAATTTAGTTTTTCGTCTAAATCAATACCAAGTTAGTTGAATAGGACCTTTTAATACCAAATTGACTAGGAGACGTTCTAATCAGTTTGGTATTATTTGGTATTATTTGGCTTCTAATTTTGAGAAACGGGAAGCAATAGCAGCAATAGGCCTAGAGTTATCGCTGGATAGAATG